>MVGT01004481.1:71052-104198 GCA_002174775.1 Macleaya cordata
GCACGTATACAACGTGTGAATTGCCTGAGTTTCATGTTCAAGGACATGACTCTCTCTTCGGCACACGTGGTATACTGCACGTGATCGCTTCAGTGTATGGTGTATACAGCACCATGTCACTTGCTTGAGTGTACGTGTACATATTACGCATATCACACCCTTTGCTTGTGCGTAGATATAGAGCACATCCACGTCACCTTGCTTTTTGCGCACGAGCCTACTGATGGCGCATGTCGCTTTCTTTTGCTGCAGTCAGACAGATGAATGTATGCACCTTTTTCGCCCCAGAACTACCTATCATGACACGTAGATTTAGGAGGGGGCTTTTTCTTATTTCATTTATTTATTTATTTAGTGCAGTTGTTGCTTATATATATATAGCATTGCTTAGTTTTAATCATTTATCCCCTGAAAACTTTTAATCGCGAAGTACAGGCCGTCCTTACGGACGGACGGTTGTTGGGTGCCTAACACCTTCCCAACCCGTACCATGATCCCCTTATCCATTTCTCTGACCGCAGACCTTTCTTTGGACAATCGCCATGGTTTTTCTCGGAAAACTAGTTTTAGGGTGATTTTTCAAAATCTTGGGTCCTGATTCCCATAAATCAGGTGGCGACTACATACCCTTATCACATTCATACACCCCCGCGTGGGCGAATCCTATTTCGCGTTTCCCACGTATTCATTCTCTCTCTTCTTCGGAGGTGGAGAGTGTGAGTGTGCTGGGAGGTGCTGGATTCCGGCTCCACAATAGTAACATAGCTTGTACTTCATCCGGCACTATTCAATAACTCACAAATTAGCTTATTAAAATTATTGATGTGTGCTCATTCATAGCCATACCTTCCTTGTACCGAAAGCGATATAATTGTTTTATCTAAAACAACCTACTTGAGAGAGACTTCGTCATGTACAATTTCTCCAACTTTGTCCATAACAATGCAGCCGATTATTCATGCATAACAGTGTATGTCCCGTGCCAAACACAACCGAATAGCACTATATGCTTGTAAATCAAATTCTTCCCATTTTTCATCCTTCATATTCGTTGGTCTCCCCTTCAAGGCCATGTGCAAATCTTGTTGAATCAACAAATCCTTCACTTGGACTTGCCACAGTCCAAAGTTTTTCTTCCCATCAAACTTCTCTATATCGAACCAAGAGTTCGTAACCTTCACATGTTTCGATGCCATCTCAAGAACGAATTAAAGGTTCCCTAAAAGCTCTGATACAAGTTTGTTAGGATTTAGAGATCAATTCAACCACACAACTAAGATGAACCAAAACAATGCAAGCAAGAATGTAAGAACAAGAAAGCAAACAAACCGCAACGCACAGGATTTACGTGCGTGGTTCGGCAAGATTTCCTACATCCACCGACAACAATGAACCTTTCCACTACAATGAAAATAACGAAGAATAGTTATAAGTCACTTATCTCTAATGGCAGCCCCAAACTTTCTCTCCTCAGCCTCATAACCCTTACAAGAGATCTCACACTCTCAATGTTATTTTTTGAATGCTTTAGTCTTATGCCCTACCCCCATATTTATAATCCCCAATAGGTATATCAATCCTATAAGGGAAATGGAATCCTAAATAAAATATGAAAAGGAAACTCACCTAAAATAGCAGGTCCCTCAAATACAAGAGAAAAAAGTTTCTAGTGGGACTCTTAATATATTGACAAACTAACAATGACTGGTTTTGATTCAGATTTTGTATAGGCCCAATTTGAGAATTAACTAATGAAGGAAACTATATAATTATTGGAAAATTTCTAGCATGTTCAAAGATCAATTTCAATGAACATGCACCCCTAGGCGCATGTCATCAAATGACCTTGAGATTTGACCTTCACAAGAGTTTTCTGTAGATGATTTCTTGATCATGATCTATGTACACCATCTTTACAAAAAATCACATCGTTTTGAATTTAATTTCTTATGGTACTATCAAAAGTTCATTCAAATATGAAGAGGGCGTTTAAGTTTTCTAACATACTAGAATTAGCTGTATATTTGATAGTCTGTGTAGCGGGATGATTTTTTTACTATGTACATGATTTCCACGGAAGAAAAAACACATTATTCTAAATTCTCTAACGCCATCAAAAGTTAATTCAAATTTTAAGCTTTCTCAACACATTACTTGTTCTTCAACCTCGTCTAAACCATATCTGTAGGGCCCTTATAGAGGCAATCTAAGGGCTGATACTTTTCAAGATAACATTTCGCTACAAATCACAATGTTCCAATACTTTTAGCCCCCATCAGCGCGTTATTAAAATTTTAAACTTTTTAAACCATAAACTTTTATCATCAATATTCAACTAATTTCTGTTGGAGAGAATAAAAAGTTATAGAACAATATGATTTTAGTGAAGACAATCACAAAAGAGAGTAGAATGTCCTAAATAAAAGTTAGGATTACCTCCATGTGGCTCCATTAATGGGTGTAGACGAGGTGTAAGATACGTGGTGTGTGGATAGAATAGTAGGGATGTGGGAGTAAATTTTTTTGTAAAATGTTGGATGGAAATGGTAAAATTTCAAATGAAATTGTAATGGAAATATACACTAAAGATAACGAGTATATAGATCAATTTTATGCTCATACAACTTTCTTTTCTTTTCTTTTTTAATTTTTTTGTCGGAAATACGAATTGCATAAGCTCGCAACAACCGGAAGGTGGACAGCTATAACACATGTTAACATTGCACGTGCATGGAGAGAGTCGGAGCACAAGACAAGTAGTTGAACACACATCACAAGAAGAATGACATGGAAAGTCTAACTAAGCACATGAGAACCAAACCAAAACCTCCAAAATGGAAAGGGGGCAACAACCGCTGAGCCAAGACAGTGGTTGTTTTGTTTTAAATTTTCATTTAAAATAGTGGTAAACGATAAAAATCCTAAAAGATATCCAAAATTTCTACAAATTAATTAATTATAGAATGTAAGGGTATATTGGGAAATCTCTTAAACCCAATTACCCTTAGAAAAAAGCTAAGTTTAATTAGTCTAAGAGCTAAATCGATGGACCTTAGAAGAAGCTAATCTATTATAATATACTATATGAGAAGTCTTGGGTTAACACAACTCTCTCTCTTAGGTGTGGGTTAAAAAAACTTACATTATAAATATATGGCCCAATCTATTGTCTATTATTGGGTTAACAAAATCCTCTCTCTTAAGTGTGGGTTAAAAAAACCTACATTATAAACATATGATCCAATCTAAAACGACTAAATTTTTTAATATCTAATAAAAAAATTCAACTTTTTCTTTTAAAAGAAGCCCTTGCACCGGATATGAGGGGCTAGTATATTCAAATCAACAACCTCCCTCTAGCTATGTATCTATTGTCCATTCAAGAACCCCAAAAGACTGTAGGTTGTGGCTCCCAGAAAGTCTCAGATGGCTAAGCTTGTCATGGTTAATTTTTGAGAGATCTAGGTGTAGAGGAATTAATGTAGGCATGACATGGTTCCTTCTTCCCTATCTTCCCTATCTTTTAATTAGGTCATTAGATGGATTCAAGATATTAATTCGTTGTTATTAGTCTCCAAGCGTAGCCACAAATTCTCAATAATATTCTTTTTGGTTGCCGGCTGTTTGGATCTCATATAGATTTGTACAAGCCTGTTAAGGTGCTTGGATGGATGCATCCTCCTTGTTAACACTATTTAGAAATTATACACGTGATCTACCTTGTTCCCCAAGTCTTTAAAGTTTGTATAAGATTAGAAGTTCTCTACTTTAGAAACTTCTAATAAGTTTCAGTTTCCTTATTGTACTTGTATTGTAAATCCCTATTGGCTATAAATAAAAGTTTAGTTTCTGATCTCCTCTCATCGAGAGAGAGAGAGAGAACCATTAAAATATCGTGTTCTGTCTTGGTATCAGAGCAGTCGATCAACCTGTGATCATGGCTGACTCTACTTCTTCTGCTGCCTCTACTCCTTCCTTTTCCTCTTCTTCTTCTTTTCCCTTTTCACAGCCTCATCAAATCGTCACAGTTAAGCTTGATCGTTCTAATTTTTTGTTATGGCATGCCCAGTTCCTTCATTTTCTTCAAGGGTATGATTTGGAGGGGTATGTTGATGGTTCTAATCCCTGCCCTCCCCAGAAACTTAATAATGGTTCTCCAAATCCTGCTCATTCTACTTGGCGTAAACAAGATAAGATTCTTCTTGGTTGGTTGCTGTCTTCGTTAACAGATTCTGTTCTCCCTACTGTTGTTCGCTATTCTACTTCAGCAGATGTTTGGGCTGCTTTAAATCGTTCGTTTGCCTCCAAATCTGAGGTTCATCTTCTTCATATGAAGAAGGAGTTACAGAATATCAAAAAGGGATCTCGCTCAATGCAGGACTATATTACCCATGCTAAGATGCTTGCCGATAGCCTTGCTGCCTCGGATTGTGAAGTTACTGACCGTGAACTTCAGCACTCTATTTTATCAGGTCTTGATTCTTCTTATGATTCTATTGTTACATCTCTTACCACTACCATGCACAGTATGTCTATTGAGGACTTTTTTACTTATTTATTGGCCTTTGAGCTACGTTTGGAGACCCAAAATACATCGTTTTCACATCAACCAGTTGCAAATGTCACACAAGCAAGTGACCGTTCTTTCTCTCAGCAACGTAACTTCAAAGGAAAATCACCTGGTCGAGGTAATCGTGGTGGTTTTTCACAATCTTCACCATCTCGATTTTCAGACCAAGGCTCTTACCGATCCCCGGACCAGTCTTCGTCCCACGTGGTATGCCAATTATGTGGACGTAAGTATCATTCTGCAGCTGATTGTTGGCAGCGTTTTGATCGCACCTATAAGCCTCCAAAATCTCAGCCGCCATCTTCATCATCTTCTCCTACTGCTTATCTCACCCATCCTGACTCGGTCTACACTTATAATTGGATCCCGGATAGTGGTGCTACGAACCATATCACCAATGATCTTCAAAATATGCACATCCGCTCAGAATATCACGGTCCCGAACAGGTGAAAGTTGGTAATGGTTCCACACTTCCCATTTCCCATATTGGCAATGCCATCCTTCCCACTCCATCCCGTAAGTTTTTGCTTAATAATGTCCTTTGTGTTCCTAAAATTTCTTCTAACCTTCTTTCCGTTTCTCGTTTTACGCACGATAATAATGTTCTTTTTGAATTTTATCCTGATTTTTGTCTTGTAAAGGATCGGCGAACGGGGGAGGTGGTACTTCGCGGCACGAATAAAGGAGGTCTCTATTGCCTTGACAGTCCATCAAGTTCGTCCTCTCCCACTGCTCTTGTTGGTGAACGCACCTCTCTTCAAACTTGGCATCATCGTTTAGGACATCCAATGCTACGCACAGTCAAGGCTGTAGTCTCCATGAATGAGTTACCAGTTTCTAGTCGTTCCATTTCTTTTTGTGTTTCTTGTCATGAAAATAAGAGTCATAAACTCCCATTTAGTCCTAGTTATTCCATTTATTCTAGTCCCTTAGATTTAATTGTCTCCGATGTTTGGGGACCTTCTCCTGTTATTTCTAATGAAGGATATCGTTATTATATAATTTTTATTGATGCCTATAGTCGCTTTACTTGGATTTTTCCCATGCATGCCAAATCAGATGCAGTTTCTATTTTTCGTACCTTTCAACTACATGTTGAAAACTTGTTTGATCGTAAAATAAAAATTTTTCAATCCGATAATGGTGGTGAATACAGAAAGTTTACATCTCTTCTACAGTCCCATGGCACATTCCATCGATTTTATTGTCCCCATACATCTGAGCAAAATGGTCTAATTGAACGACGCCATCGTCATATTGTTGAAACAGGTCTTACCCTTATGTCCACTGCATCTGTTCCTAGTCTCTACTGGTACAATGCATTTGAAACTGCATGTTTTTTAATGAATCGTGTGCCCTCTTCTGCTACTGGGACTTCTTCTCCTTTTGAGTTGTTGTTTCATCATGCCCCTGACTACACTTCTTTACGAGTGTTTGGGTGTTTGTGTTTTCCACATCTTCGTGCGTATCGTTCTACTAAATTAGAGCCTCGTTCATCTCCATGTGTTTTCCTTGGGTATAGTCCTGCTCATAAAGGTTATAGATGTCTCCATCTCCCTACGGGTCGTCTGTATATCTCGCGCCATGTTGTCTTTGACGAGGAGAGCTTTCCTTTTTCGGCCGTGCAACACACCTCCCCTCCTTCGCCCCCACCATCACAGGTAATTTTCTCTACCTCTCCTATTTTTTCTACACCTAACACTACCCCTCCATTACCACCTCCATCACCTACACCCACCACCCTACCCCAGTCTGGCCCTTCCCTTGATTTACTCGTTCAACTCTCACCTGCCTCTCCCATGTCTTCTACAGCTGATAGTGTCACCTCCTTGCCACCTGACCCTGCCACGGCCTCTCCCTTAGTCCCACCATCACCGCTTTCCCCACAACCAGTTCCGGCACCATCGGTTCCAACAGCACCACTCCTTGGCACCCATTCTATGGTTACTCGTGCCAAGGATGGCATTTTTAAACCTAAGGTGCTAACAGCTTCTAAGCATGTTTTAGTGACTGATGATATTTTTGAGCCTACATGTTTTACACAGGCTAATACTGATCCCGCTTGGCGAAAAGCCATGGATGACGAAATTAATGCTCTTATTCGGAATGGTACTTGGACTTTGGTTCCCGCTACACCTCACATGAATCTTGTAGGTTGCAAATGGGTTTTTCGCATCAAAAGGAAAGCAGATGGAAGTATTGAACGTTATAAAGCTCGGTTAGTTGCAAAAGGTTTCAATCAAAGGGAGGGGGTTGATTTTGGTGAAACTTTTAGCCCCGTGATCAAACCATGTACCGTTCGCATTGTTCTTACTCTTGCTCTCACTTATAATTGGCCAATTCATCAGTTGGATGTTCAAAATGCCTTTCTTCATGGTCTTCTTGATGAGGTTGTTTTTATGCAACAACCCCCTGGTTACGCTGATCCACGCTTCCCTAAACATGTCTGCAAGTTACATAAGTCCTTATATGGTCTAAAACAGGCACCGAGGGCTTGGTATCATCGCCTTAGCATATTTCTAGTTCGCGTTGGCTTTATCATCTCCAAGTCTGATACTTCCCTCTTTATACACAGATCCGCTCAAGGCGTTATATTTCTCCTTGTTTATGTAGATGATATCATTATCACAGGCTCTACTCAGCAATGTCTTACCTCTCTCATCACCACATTACAGTCCGAGTTTGCCTTGACGGATCTTGGTCCGCTTTCTTTCTTTCTTGGCATAGAAGCCAAACCCGTTCAGGGTGGTTTGTTTCTCTCTCAAAAACGATATATTGCAGATCTATTGCGTCGAGCTAAAATGGATGGTGCCAAACCTATCACAACTCCCTTAAGCACCAATTTGTCTATTGATTCCATTCAAAGTCCGGCACTTACAGATCCCACTTCTTATCGAAGCATTGTTGGGGGTCTGCAATATCTTACTTTTACCCGTCCTGAGATTGCTTATGCCGTTAATAAGGTTTGTCAGTTTATGCATCATCCGACTGAGGTACATTGGCAAATGGTTAAACGCATTTTGCGGTATCTGAAGCATACTTCTACTTATGGTATTCTTCTCCAGCCTGCTCCCTCTCTCCGACTATCCTTTTCTGCATACACTGACTCTGATTGGGCTGGTAGCTTCATCGATCGTCGCTCCACCAGTGGTTTTTGTGTTTATTTGGGTGGCAATATTATCAGTTGGAGTGCTCGCAAGCAAAAGACGGTATCTCGATCGAGTACTGAGGCTGAATATAGGGGGATTGCCATTGCTACAGCTGAAATTATGTGGATCCAGTTTCTCCTTCATGAGTTACAGGTTCCAACTATTTCTCCTCCTGTGTTATGGTGTGATAATCTTGGTGCAACTTACTTAACTGTTAATCCCTTGTTCCATGCTCGCACTAAGCACATTGAAATTGATTATCATTTCGTTCGTGAACGTGTTGCCTCTCGTCAATTGGATGTTCGTTTTATCTCCTCTAAAGATCAAGTTGCTGATATTTTTACGAAGCCACTTAGTAAGGATCGGTTCTCTCTCCTTCGTTCCAAGCTCACAGTTCATGACGAACCGCTTCGCTTGAGGGGGCGTGTTAACACTATTTAGAAATTATACACGTGATCTACCTTGTTCCCCAAGTCTTTAAAGTTTGTATAAGATTAGAAGTTCTCTACTTTAGAAACTTCTAATAAGTTTCAGTTTCCTTATTGTACTTGTATTGTAAATCCCTATTGGCTATAAATAAAAGTTTAGTTTCTGATCTCCTCTCATCGAGAGAGAGAGAGAGAGAGAGAACCATTAAAATATCGTGTTCTGTCTCTCCTTTAGGATACCTCATACTTAACACAAATGGATCTGCCTCTTCTCTATGGGCGACTAGTATAAACTTGAAACCTGTAACAAAGTTGTAAAAAAAAGGTAAAAAAAGCTCATAGGTTCAAGCACCCAAATCAGATTTCTTCCATATTGAAACGTGTAATAAGCTTGAATTCTCTTTTACTCTTAAGGTTCATCATATGACTCCTTTTAATTCGGGTTTTTTCTATATAGAATTTTATTTGTTTGTTTATTTTGTTTTTCTACGAGGACAGGGTATACACTTGCACCCATGCAGGTCTATGCTTTTTTTTTTTTTAATTAAATTTAATTTAAAGATTTAATTTAAAGATAAATTCTTTTGTAAGATTCAATACTATAACATACAATTTAGACAATCATATTTCTAACAACTCTAATCTAACAAGTGGTCTTCCACCGCTGCAGGTCTCAGCCATCCAATCACTTTCAAATTCCTATGATGAGACCATCCGACAATAGGAGACCATCCCCATCAACATTGAATTGCTCCTTCTTGAGTGCCATATCTTGTTAAGATAAAAAAAAAAAGGCAAAAAAATATTATCTCTTCTTTCATCACTCTTCAGGCTTCAGCTTGCAATCACCGACTAACCAGGTCACTCTTTTTTAACTTTATATATATATATATATATTTTTTGCATTATATATATTTATTTTTTTGGGACTACAGAGTCAGATATCGTACAGATTGAGCCATACCTAACCCTCTGATTATTTATTTACTTATTTTGAATAGTTACCAAAGTCAAAAGAACCCTTGCAGCTGGCATGCATCCATCCATCCTTGTGTGTTTTTTGTGTTAGTTAATTGGGTCGAACTGTTAACGTGTGCTATAAGGGTACACCATAAAGTTATTTTGAAATAATTTTATTGCAATTTATTGGTTTTAAAATCAGTTGATTTTTTTTTGCAGATATAATATATATGAGTGTTATTATTGCCACTTCTATTTTTGATTGGTTTTAGCCGCCTAGGTAGTTTTATTTTAGTTTTTTATAAAGAAAGCAGATATATAACCCCGCGTTATAGATCCCAATAATGACCCCATGATCCAGACGTGGCGAGCCAAAATTCTTCAATGATTGGCTTCAACATTGGCTATGAGTTCGGTTGTGGAAGGACTAATATGCTGGAGATATCGCCGGTAAGATCCCGCCGGAACTCGAAAAGCTTTGTTGGTTTTATATATTTCAAAATGATTTAAAATGAAATTAAATGAATTTTAAATACATTTATTATTTTTTAAACAATCGTGCATGAATATGTTTTAAATGAATTTAATAAAATGCATGTTCACAATTCAAATGCATGTACTTTATTTAAAATACCGCATAAGTTAATATGCATGAAGGTTTTAATGGAATTAATTTATCTTTTAATTAGTTAGTTAATTAGCTTTTAAATGTGGATGAGTTCATCGAGGTATTTCTTTACCTATAAATAGAGGTATTCTCTACTTTGGTTTATCATCGAAAAAACCTTCAGTGCATTTATTTAAAGTATTTTGAGTTCTTCATTAATTGGGCATTTTGTAAAGAGACAAGTGCTGCACACAATAGAGGATCGTGCAAATCTTCTGTGGTTGGAACGAGTCCAGGCTTGGTTGAATCCCAGAGATAGGGTTATCAGAATCCCTGGCACTTTGTGGGAGGCTTCGACTATCTTCAAGAAGCGTTTTACGCGCCTCCTTTCCAAGGATTCAAGTTTTATTTAGCCATTTTCTGAAAAGAAAATTTATTTTCTTATAATATTTACAACAATTTGAAGTTTAGTCTTTCTCCTGAATGGCTACTGTAAACTCTTCTAGCGTCGTTTCTAATATTTCACCATATGGAATGGTAGCTTCTGAATCAAGTCGATTTGACGGAAAGAACTTCAACTGATAGGTTTACAACATGGAGTCTTTCCTTAAACAAGCCAAATTATTTGACGTTCTCTCTACCGATTGTCCAGTTGTTACAAGTGATGGAACTGAGCAAGAAATTGCTAGTCAAACTGTCGCTTTGCAAAAGTGGAAAGATGATGATCTTCTTCGTCGTCATCACATTTTGAACTCACTTTCTGATTCTCTCTTTAACCAATTCTCGAAGAAGACGAAGACTGCTCGTGAACTTTGGGAGATGATCAAAACCATTTATCTAACAGATGAATCGGTCACTAAAAAGTTTCAAGTTAGGAACTACATTGAGTTTAAGATGGTTGATGATCAACCAATTCTTGATCAAGTGAAGGAGATACAAGAAATTACTGACAAGATTACTGCCGCGGGGGATGACAATTGATGAGAACTTTCATGTAAGTGTTATCATCTCAAAGCTTCCACCTTCTTGGAAAGAATATAAAAATAAGTTGGTGCACAAGAAAGAAGATATGCCTCTTGATCAACTCCTACACCATCTTCGTGTAGAAGAAGAATCAAGTAGTAGAGATAAAAATGATGATAGGATTGCCAAAGCCCATATCATTGAAGGAGTAAAGAACTTGACTATTTCTGAGAAGAAGATTGGACCAAAGAAGAAGAATTTTAAACAGAGTTCATCGGCTGGTACTAATAAAGTTACCAGTCATAAGAAAAGAAATGGTTGCTACGTATGTGGCAAGCCTGGCCATTTCGCCAAAGACTGCAGAAAAAGGAAGAACATACAAAGCGAGAAGAATGACAAAAAAGATGAAAATCTAGTGACAGTGATTTCTGAAGTCAACATGGTTGGAGGAGATGCTGAATGGTGGATTGACACTGGAGCTACTCGTCATGTTTGCAGTGACAAGAACATGTTTGTCACCTATGATCTGGTCGGTGATGGTGTCAATATGTATATAGGAAATTCCTCTTCCTCTAAGGTTGTTGGCATGGGATCAGTAGAACTCAATTTTACTTCAAGTAAAACGATTCTTCTCCAGAATGTTCTTCATGTGCCTGACATTCGTAAGATTTTAGTTTTTGGAAGTCTTCTTAGCACTTATGGCTACAAAATGGTATTTGAGGCTGATAAGCTTGTCATAACCAAGAACGGAGTCTTCATTGGAAAAGGTTATGTTATATCTGGTATGTTCAAAATAAATACCATAAATAAGAATATTATTTTCGCTTATATCGTTGACTCTATTAACTTGTGGCATGGGAGACTCGGACATGTTAATTTTAAGTCTATGAAGACTATGGCTTCACGAGGGATCATTCCGAATCACAATACTGACATACCGGAGCAGTATGTCGCATGCAGTAAGTGTAAGATCACTCGGACATCTTTTAAGAGTGTTCATAGATCATCTAATGTACTCGATCTAATCCATACAGACATCTGTGAGATGACTGGTGTTCAAACGAGAGATGGAAAATGGTATTTTATTACATTCATCGACGACGCATCCAGGTACACATTTGTTTATCTCATTCGGTCTAAGGATGAAGCTTTTGAAAAATTCAAGATATATAAAGCTGAAGTATAAAACTTCCATGGTACTCAGATTAAGACATTGAGGTCTGACCGAGGTGGTGAATACCAGGATATAGAACTAGCTAAATTTTGTGAAGAGTTCAGTATTCATCACCAGACTTCGGCTCCCAGAACACCAGAACAGAATGGTATTGCAGAAAGAAAGAACAAAACCCTCACAGAAGCTAGTAATGCTATGTTATATAGCTCAGGTGCCCCCTCAAACCTTTGGGGTGAAGCGCTCCTTTCTGCATGTCATATCTTGAATCGTGCCTCATAAAGCAATTAACCAAACTCCATATGAAGTATGGAATTGGAGGAAACCAAACTTAAGTTATCTCAAAGTTTGGGGATGCTTTGCACAAGTGAATTTAGCAACATACTCCAAAGGTTGGACCCAAAGGAACTGACTGTGCTTTTATAGGTTATTCCATGACCAGTAAAGCATATAGGTTTCTTAATCTTGAAACTCCACCACCACATACATACTATCATTGAGTCAATCAATGTAGATTTCTTCGAACAAATTTTTTCATTTAGAAGAAATCTAGAAACAGTGGGGGTTAGAGTCGTCAAGTTCTCAAAAGAGAAAGGAACCTGAAGTTTCTGAGGCTGTAGAGCTTCGAATAAGTGTCAGAACTCGAATACCAAAAGATTTTGGCTCTGACTTTGTCTACTTGATTGAGAAGGATCCCACCACCTTTATCGAAGCTATGAGCTCTAATGATGCTCAATTCTGGAAGGAAGCAATTGATAATGAGATGCATTCAATTATGTCTAATTTTACTTGGACATTAGTAGATCTTCCACCAGGATGTAAAACTATTGGATGTAAATAGATTTTTAGGAAGAAAATTCAGGCAGCCGGTATAATATACAAGTACAAGGCACGAATGGTTTCTAAGGGATTCAAACAACGAGAAGGTTTCGATTATTTCGATACTTATGCCCTAGTTGCTGGAATCACTGTAATTAGGTTGATGATTGCTTTGGCTGCTATAAAAAATTTGATAATCTACCAAATGGATGTCAAGACAGCGTTTTTAAATGGAGATCTTGAAGAAGAAATCTATATGAATCAGCTAGAAGGATTTGTTCTTCCGGGAAATGAGAAAAAAAGTTTGTAAATTGCTAAAGTCCTTATATGGACTAAAGCAAGCGCCAAAACAATGGCATGACAAGTTTAAACAAACTTTACTGGAAGATGGTTACGAAATCAACAATGGTGATTCCTGCATTTACAACAAATTTGTTAGAGACTGTGGAGTTATAATCTGTCTTTATGTAGATGACATGTTGATTTTTGGAACAGACATTGATAGCATTAATGGCACAAAGAAGTTTATGTCTACCAAATTCTACATGAAGGATTTGGGTAAAGCTGATGTCATATTGGGAATCAAGATTATTCGTTATAGTGAAGGGATTGCCCTTACACAGGCCAATTACATTGAGAAGGTTCTCAAAAGGTTTAATCATTTTGATTGTAAACTAGCACCCACTCTATATGACTCCAGTTTGAAGCTAACGAAGAATGCAGGTAAAAGTGTAGCCCAACTTGAGTACTCCCAAGTAATTGGTAGTTTAATGTATGCTATGCATTGTACCAGGTCTGACATTGCATATGCAGTGGGAAAGTTGAGCAGGTTCACCAGTAATCCAGGACAAATGCATTGGGATGCATTGAAGAGAGTTCTTAGATACCTTAAGGGTATAACAAACTATGGATTACACTACAGAAATTTTTCGACTGTACTTGAAGGGTACAGTGATGCGACTTGGAATTCTGACTTAGACGAATCAAAGTCAGTGTCTGCCTGGATATTTTTCCTAGGAGGAGGTGCCATCTCCTGGAAGTCTAAGAAGCAGACGTGTATAACTCATTCCTCAATGGAATCAGAGATTATTACCCTCTCATCTGCGGAAGAGGAAGCTGAGTGGCTCCGATCAATATTGGTAGACGTACCAATTTGGAGTAAGCCAGTGCCAGCAATCACAATTTACTGTGACAATCAGGCAGTATTGATGTGGGCGTATAGTGTAAACTATAATAGAAAATTCAGACAAATTAGATTGAAACACAATCATGTACGTGGTCTGGTTACTGATGGAGTGATCGCCATTCAGTATATGAGGACCAAAGAAAACATTGCGGATCCGCTGTCCAAAGGACTTAGTCGTGATATGATAATAAATACATCGAGGCAAATGGAGCTAAAAGCCTGAATTTAATTGTACTTAGGGATACCCAACCTGATGAGTTTCTTAGGTTCAATGAGAAAAATAAACCAATATCACAATTGTATGAAAACACTACTTATATATAAAATTTCTCCATTCCTATGATGTGTGTAGTGTAATTCCTGTAGATACTGGAGGTTGAGATATTTCACTTAATAAATATATAGATCATCTGGATTGAAGTGAATACAGGATCACTCTTGATAGATTCACCTAACTGAGTGTGGAAATTGGTCATTTCCTATAAGATACAGGCTGTCTCTAGAGCTCTCAGTGAAACGGGATTAAGCACAGACCATATAAAGTGCTGAGCTGAATACACAATGTTCTCTGAAAGGAATGTGTGTGTGATAGGATTGACTTGTCTACCCGAGTTCTTAAATTCAAGGTCCCATCCACTGAAGTTCTCTGACTAGCTTTGTTCTATTTACACTAAGTGAAGGTTCAAGTCCTCAAGACACCTTCATTTATGCACAATACTTTCCTTAATGCCCAAATTATTTTCTAAAAATTACATTTTGAAACAAGTGGGGGATTCTTGGTTTTATATGTTTCAAAATGATTTAAAATAAAATTNAGAGCCTCGTTCATCTCCATGTGTTTTCCTTGGGTATAGTCCTGCTCATAAAGGTTATAGATGTCTCCATCTCCCTACGGGTCGTCTGTATATCTCGCGCCATGTTGTCTTTGACGAGGAGAGCTTTCCTTTTTCGGCCGTGCAACACACCTCCCCTCCTTCGCCCCCACCATCACAGGTAATTTTCTCTACCTCTCCTATTTTTTCTACACCTAACACTACCCCTCCATTACCACCTCCATCACCTACACCCACCACCCTACCCCAGTCTGGCCCTTCCCTTGATTTACTCGTTCAACTCTCACCTGCCTCTCCCATGTCTTCTACAGCTGATAGTGTCACCTCCTTGCCACCTGACCCTGCCACGGCCTCTCCCTTAGTCCCACCATCACCGCTTTCCCCACAACCAGTTCCGGCACCATCGGTTCCAACAGCACCACTCCTTGGCACCCATTCTATGGTTACTCGTGCCAAGGATGGCATTTTTAAACCTAAGGTGCTAACAGCTTCTAAGCATGTTTTAGTGACTGATGATATTTTTGAGCCTACATGTTTTACACAGGCTAATACTGATCCCGCTTGGCGAAAAGCCATGGATGACGAAATTAATGCTCTTATTCGGAATGGTACTTGGACTTTGGTTCCCGCTACACCTCACATGAATCTTGTAGGTTGCAAATGGGTTTTTCGCATCAAAAGGAAAGCAGATGGAAGTATTGAACGTTATAAAGCTCGGTTAGTTGCAAAAGGTTTCAATCAAAGGGAGGGGGTTGATTTTGGTGAAACTTTTAGCCCCGTGATCAAACCATGTACCGTTCGCATTGTTCTTACTCTTGCTCTCACTTATAATTGGCCAATTCATCAGTTGGATGTTCAAAATGCCTTTCTTCATGGTCTTCTTGATGAGGTTGTTTTTATGCAACAACCCCCTGGTTACGCTGATCCACGCTTCCCTAAACATGTCTGCAAGTTACATAAGTCCTTATATGGTCTCAAGGCGTTATATTTCTCCTTGTTTATGTAGATGATATCATTATCACAGGCTCTACTCAGCAATGTCTTACCTCTCTCATCACCACATTACAGTCCGAGTTTGCCTTGACGAATCTTGGTCCGCTTTCTTTCTTTCTTGGCATAGAAGCCAAACCCGTTCAGGGTGGTTTGTTTCTCTCTCAAAAACGATATATTGCAGATCTATTGCGTCGAGCTAAAATGGATGGTGCCAAACCTATCACAACTCCCTTAAGCACCAATTTGTCTATTGATTCCATTCAAAGTCCGGCACTTACAGATCCCACTTCTTATCGAAGCATTGTTGGGGGTCTGCAATATCTTACTTTTACCCGTCCTGAGATTGCTTATGCCGTTAATAAGGTTTGTCAGTTTATGCATCATCCGACTGAGGTACATTGGCAAATGGTTAAACGCATTTTGCGGTATCTGAAGCATACTTCTACTTATGGTATTCTTCTCCAGCCTGCTCCCTCTCTCCGACTATCCTTTTCTGCATACACTGACTCTGATTGGGCTGGTAGCTTCATCGATCGTCGCTCCACCAGTGGTTTTTGTGTTTATTTGGGTGGCAATATTATCAGTTGGAGTGCTCGCAAGCAAAAGACGGTATCTCGATCGAGTACTGAGGCTGAATATAGGGGGATTGCCATTGCTACAGCTGAAATTATGTGGATCCAGTTTCTCCTTCATGAGTTACAGGTTCCAACTATTTCTCCTCCTGTGTTATGGTGTGATAATCTTGGTGCAACTTACTTAACTGTTAATCCCTTGTTCCATGCTCGCACTAAGCACATTGAAATTGATTATCATTTCGTTCGTGAACGTGTTGCCTCTCGTCAATTGGATGTTCGTTTTATCTCCTCTAAAGATCAAGTTGCTGATATTTTTACGAAGCCACTTAGTAAGGATCGGTTCTCTCTCCTTCGTTCCAAGCTCACAGTTCATGACGAACCGCTTCGCTTGAGGGGGCGTGTTAACACTATTTAGAAATTATACACGTGATCTACCTTGTTCCCCAAGTCTTTAAAGTTTGTATAAGATTAGAAGTTCTCTACTTTAGAAACTTCTAATAAGTTTCAGTTTCCTTATTGTACTTGTATTGTAAATCCCTATTGGCTATAAATAAAAGTTTAGTTTCTGATCTCCTCTCATCGAGAGAGAGAGAGAGAGAGAGAACCATTAAAATATCGTGTTCTGTCTCTCCTTTAGGATACCTCATACTTAACACAAATGGATCTGCCTCTTCTCTATGGGCGACTAGTATAAACTTGAAACCTGTAACAAAGTTGTAAAAAAAAGGTAAAAAAAGCTCATAGGTTCAAGCACCCAAATCAGATTTCTTCCATATTGAAACGTGTAATAAGCTTGAATTCTCTTTTACTCTTAAGGTTCATCATATGACTCCTTTTAATTCGGGTTTTTTCTATATAGAATTTTATTTGTTTGTTTATTTTGTTTTTCTACGAGGACAGGGTATACACTTGCACCCATGCAGGTCTATGCTTTTTTTTTTTTTAATTAAATTTAATTTAAAGATTTAATTTAAAGATAAATTCTTTTGTAAGATTCAATACTATAACATACAATTTAGACAATCATATTTCTAACAACTCTAATCTAACAAGTGGTCTTCCACCGCTGCAGGTCTCAGCCATCCAATCACTTTCAAATTCCTATGATGAGACCATCCGACAATAGGAGACCATCCCCATCAACATTGAATTGCTCCTTCTTGAGTGCCATATCTTGTTAAGATAAAAAAAAAAAGGCAAAAAAATATTATCTCTTCTTTCATCACTCTTCAGGCTTCAGCTTGCAATCACCGACTAACCAGGTCACTCTTTTTTAACTTTATATATATATATATATATTTTTTGCATTATATATATTTATTTTTTTGGGACTACAGAGTCAGATATCGTACAGATTGAGCCATACCTAACCCTCTGATTATTTATTTACTTATTTTGAATAGTTACCAAAGTCAAAAGAACCCTTGCAGCTGGCATGCATCCATCCATCCTTGTGTGTTTTTTGTGTTAGTTAATTGGGTCGAACTGTTAACGTGTGCTATAAGGGTACACCATAAAGTTATTTTGAAATAATTTTATTGCAATTTATTGGTTTTAAAATCAGTTGATTTTTTTTTGCAGATATAATATATATGAGTGTTATTATTGCCACTTCTATTTTTGATTGGTTTTAGCCGCCTAGGTAGTTTTATTTTAGTTTTTTATAAAGAAAGCAGATATATAACCCCGCGTTATAGATCCCAATAATGACCCCATGATCCAGACGTGGCGAGCCAAAATTCTTCAATGATTGGCTTCAACATTGGCTATGAGTTCGGTTGTGGAAGGACTAATATGCTGGAGATATCGCCGGTAAGATCCCGCCGGAACTCGAAAAGCTTTGTTGGTTTTATATATTTCAAAATGATTTAAAATGAAATTAAATGAATTTTAAATACATTTATTATTTTTTAAACAATCGTGCATGAATATGTTTTAAATGAATTTAATAAAATGCATGTTCACAATTCAAATGCATGTACTTTATTTAAAATACTGCACAAGTTAATATGTATGAAGGTTTTAATGGAGTTAATTTATCTTTTAATTAGTTAATTAATTAGCTTTTAAATTTGGATGAGTTAATTATTTATCTTTAAATTAGTCTTGAAGTATGGAAAGGGAGGAAACTAAACTTAAGTTATCTCAAAGTTTAGGGATGCTTGGCACAAGTGAAGATTAGCAATGCAACATACTCCAAAGGTTGGACCCAAAGGAACTGACTGTGCTTTTATCGGTTATTCCATTACCAGTAAAGCATATAGGTTTCTTAATCTTGAAACTCCACCACCACATACTATCATTGAATCAATCAATGTAGATTTCTTCGAACAAATTTTTCCATTTAGAAGAAATCTAGAAACAGTGGGGGTAGAGTCGTCAAGTTCTCAAAAGAGAAAGGAACCTGAAGTTTCTGAGGTTGTAGAGCTTTAAAGAAGTGTCAGAACTCGAATACCAAAAGATTTTAGCTCTGGAGTTTGGTTAATTACTTTATGAGGTACACGATTCAAGATATGACATGCAGAAAGGAGTGCTTCACCCCAAAGGTTTGAGGGAGCACCTGAGCTATATAACATAACATTAGTAGCTTTTGTGAGGGTTCTGTTCTTTCTTTCTGGAATACCATTCTGTTCTGGTGTTCTGGGAGCCAAAGTCTGGTGATGAATACCGAACTCTTCACAAAATTTAGGTAGTTTTGTGTCCTGGTATTCACCACCTCGGTCAGACCTCAATGTCTTAATCTAAGTACCATGGAAGTTTTCTACTTCGGCTTTATATATCTTGAATTTTTCAAAAGCTTTATCCTTAAACCGAATGAGATAAACAAATGTGTACCTGGATGCGTCGTCGATGAATATAATAAAATACTGTTTTCCATCTCTCGTCTGAACACCAGTCATCTCACAGATGTCTGTATGGATTAGATCGAGTACATCAGATGATCTATGGACACTCTTAAAAGATGTCGAGTGATCTTACACTTGCTGCATGCGACACACTGCTCCGGTATGTCAGTATTATGATTCGGAATGATCCCTCGTGAAGCCATAGTCTTCATAGACTTAAAATTAACATGTCCGAGTCTCCCATGCCACAAGTTAATAGAGTCAACGATATAAGCGGAAATAATATTCTTATTCATGGTATTTAGTCTAAACATACCAGATACAACATAACCTTTTCCAATGAAGACTCCGTTCTTGGTTATGACAAGCTTATCAGCCTCAAACACCATTTTATAGCCATAAACGCTAAGAAGACTTTCAGAAACTAAATTCTTACAAATGTCAGGCACATGAAAAACATTCCGGAGAAGAATCGTTTTACCTGAGGTAAAATTGAGTTCTACTGATCCCATGCCAACAACCTTAGAGGAAGAGGAATTTCCCATATACATGTTGACACCATCACCTACCAGATCATAAGTGACAAACATGTTCTTGTCACTGCAGACGTGATGAGTAGCTCCAGTGTCAATCCACCATTCAGCATCTCCTCCAACCATGTTGACTTCAGAAATCACTGCCACTAGATTTTCATCTTTGTTGTCATTCTTCTCGCTTTGTATGTTCTTCCTTTTTCTGCAGTCTTTGGCAAAATGACCATGCTTGCCACATACATAGCAACCATTTCTTTTCTTATGACTAGTAACTTTATTAGTACTAGCTGATGAACTCGTTTTAAAATTCTTCTTCTTTGGTCCAATCTTCTTCTCGGAAATAGTCAAGTTCTTTACTCCTTCAATGATATAGGCTTTGGCAATCATATCATCATTTTTATCTCTACTTCGTGATTCTTCTTTTACACGAAGATGGTGTAGGAGTTGATTAAGGGGCATATCTTCTTTCTTGTGCATCAACTTTTCCAAGAAGGTGGAAGTTTTGAGATGATAACACTTACATGAAAATTTTCATCTATTGTCATCCCAGTAGTAGTAATCTTGTCAGCAATTTCTTGTATCTCCTTCACTTGATCAAGAATTGGTTGATCATCAACCATTTTGAACTCAATGTAGTTCCTAACTTGAAATTTTTTAGTGACCTATTCATCTGTTAGATAAACGGTTTTGATTATCTCCCAGAGTTCACGAGCAGTCTTCGTCTTCTTCGAGAATTGGTTAAAGAGAGAGTCAGAAAGTGAGTTCAAAATGTGATGATGACAAAGATCATCATCATCTTTCCACTTTTGCAAAGCGACAATTTGATCAGCAATTTCTTGCTCAGTTCCATCACTTGTAACGACTGGACAATCGATGGAGAGAACGTTAAATAATTTAGCTTGTTTAAGGAAAAACTCTATGTTGTAAACCCATCGGTTGAAGTTATTTCCATCAAATCGACTTGATTCTGAAGCTACCATTCCAAATGGTGAAATATTAGAAACGACGCCAAAGGAGTTTACACTAGCCATTTGGGAGAAAGACCTATCTTCAAATTATTGTAAATATTATAAGAAAATTAATTTTATTTTTGAAAAATGGCTAATAAAACTCGAATCTTTGGCAAGGATAATTATGTTAAGTGTAGATCTCATACTCTAATAAAATTTTGGGGTGCTACAGTCTTTGTTTTTGAAGCATGAAAATTCGAATTTGGATATAAATTAGTTAGGAACCCATTAAGAAAAGTAGTTTTCTGTTAAAAAATGCAAAAATATGTTTGCTTGTTTTTTTTTGTCAAAGTACTAGTCTAATTATTTGTGCAAAAATATTTCTGCACTTGTAAAAATGAATCAGGAGATTATTTTCAATTAGGATATTCTTCGAATCATGTTGATCATTACTTCACAAAAAATTAGCACATTTTAAAACTTGTAGCCCCACCGTCCAGTGATTGAAAATAACTAAAATCAACAGTAAAATGAATAGCTCAAACACTATTGATTTTCAGTGATTTTCTAATCACCGGATGATAGGGTTAAAAATTTTAAAATGTGCTAATTTTTTGTGAGGATGATCAACATGATGGGGATGTACTAACTCTCTTTATGTAAACATGTGGTTCTGTTGAGTATTAACTTTGCTTGACTTTTCATACTGTTACGAGCTTATAATGACCGGCTGATTTTTTATTTTTTAAAATGATCATAGGTTGAATCATGTAAATGTGCAGATCATTTCCTTCTTTACAAAGGGAAAGTTTGGAGCGATATCGATCATACCACACATTAGTTGCTCTTGTGTATTCCCAAAACCAGTTTGCAATTTGCATTTATAGCTGGACTTTGCTAGGTTTCAACCAAACAGGGTTAATAATTTGGCCTTTTATCCCACCAGCTTTCTTTTGGACAATTTGGAATGAGAGAATACGTAGAATCTTTGATGATAAAAGGTAAAATGCAATCAGTAGCAGCATTGGGATTAAGGAACTAATCATTTTCTGGGAATATCTTCAGTATTTTCAGATTTTCAATACAATTTGGATCTATGTATTTTCAATTTTCAATTGGGACCCTTTATTCTTTATTTTAATGAGCGATTGTTGTTTTGTCTCTAACTAGTAGTAGACTCATAAAAAATATTCTTTATTTCTACCGTGAAAAACCTTTAATAAATTCTTTTTTGGTAAATTATACTCGTGTAATTTAATTATTCTTTCTCTTCTTAATAAGTTATTTTTCTTTCTGATCAAAAATGGTAAATGCGAAGGTCAACAAGCATATCAAAACATGGAATTCATTTCTACTCACACATTGTAAGAAATCAATTATTTTGAATTATTAACCTCTGCAATTGCTTAAAGGTTGGGAATTACACATCCATTAACTGTCCTATGAAACACATTACATTTATAAGAACTACTAATAATGAAAGATAGTTTAAGCTGTTCTTTTATAATGATTTAATATTAACAATTTCCCTATAGAAAAGAATCACAATAGAACACCAGCATTTTTTCACAGAAGAGCAATGCTTCCTTTTATTCGAATTTTCACAATCTCAAGAGACTTCTTTGCCTGCAAATTAAAAATAAAATAAAAAAGAGGACCAATTAATACATTGCGTTTATATCAACACATTTAATAATTGGGTTAATTTACTATCTATATATAATGAAAATTTTAAAAACTTAAGAAGAATCATATAATAAACTTACCCTTGCATCTGATACATAGCATTTTCCTTAGTAATGGTGAGGAGGAGGAGGTGATGCATATATGTAGGCAGGTGGAGGTGGTGGAGGAGATTTATATTTGTAGACTAGTGGAGGTGGGGGTGGGGATTTATATTTGTATACCGGAGGTGGTGGTGACTTGTATTTGTATACAGGAGGTGGTGGTGGAGGTGACTTGTATTTGTACACAGGAGGTGGGGGGGATTTGTACTTATACACAGGAGTTGGTGGTGGTGGTGGTGGTGATTTGTACTTGTAAACTGGTGGGGGTGGTGACCTGTACTTATACACTGGAGGAGGTGGGGGTGGAGACTTGTACTTGTACACTGGAGGTGGTGGTGACTTGTATTTGTACACCGGAGGTGGTGGTGGAGGTGACTTATATTTGTATACTGGAGGTGGTGGGGATTTGTACTTATAAACTGGAGGTGGTGGTGGTGACTTGTACTTGTACACTGGGGGAGGTGGGGGTGGAGACTTGTACTTGTACACTGGAGGTGGTGGTGACTTGTATTTGTACACCGGAGGTGGTGGTGGAGGTGACTTATATTTGTATACTGGAGGTGGTGGGGATTTGTACTTATAAACTGGAGGTGGTGGTGGTGACTTGTACTTGTACACTGGGGGAGGTGGGGGTGGAGACTTGTACTTGTACACTGGAGGTGGTGGTGACTTGTATTTGTACACTGGAGGTGGTGGTGGAGGTGACTTGTATTTGTAGACGGGAGGTGGTGGGGATTTGTACTTATAAACTGGAGGAGGTGGTGGGGGTGACTTGTACTTGTAAACTAGGGGTGGTGGTGACTTGTATTTATACACCGGGGGTGGTGGTGACTTATACTTGTATACTGGAGTAGGTGGAGGTGGAGACTTGTACTTGTACACTGGAGGTGGTGGTGACTTGTATTTATATACTGGAGGAGGTGGTGGAGGAGACTTATACTTGTAAACTGGTGGCGGTGGTGACTTGTACTTATACACTGGAGGAGGTAGAGACTTGTACTTGTAAACTGGAGGAGGTGGTGGAGGAGATTTGTATTTGTAGACCGGAGGAGGTGGTTGTGGTGATTTGTACTTATACACTGGCGGATGTGGTGACTTGTAAACTGGAGGAGGTGGTGGAGGAGATTTGTATTTGTATGGTGGTGGTGGAGGTGACTTGTAATTGTAAACTGGAGGAGGTGGAGGTGGGGATTTGTATTTATAGGGAGGTGGTGGTGGTGACTTGTACTTGTACACCGGCGGCGGCGGTGACTTGTACGTGTACACTGGAGGTGGTGGTGGAGGAGACTTGTACTTGTAGACTGGTGGGGGTGGAGACTTGTATTTGTAGACAGGTGGAGGTGGTGGGGGTGACTTGTACTTGTACACTGGTGGGGGTGGTGATTTGTACTTGTAAACTGGTGGGGGTGATGGTGGAGAAGAGTAATAGTACCCATCTGCTGTAGTCTCTAGTGGCAAACTCAGAGATATCATCACTACTAAAAATGTAGTAATGAAGGAAGCCATCGAGACCCCCTTCCTTCCTCCTGTTCTTCCCATGTTTCTCTACTAAATGGGTTTTGGTTATGATTTGAAGGAATCCTTCTTACCCCTTTATATAGCTTAGCATTTTGTCTCTCAGAACCTATAAAAACTTCATTAGAGGGCTTCATTGAAAAAAATAAATCAAAGATGAAAAGATGAATTATTTGAATGATTTGTTTGATATGTATTTAATATTGGACATAAAGTTGGTATTAATCTGACTTTGGATTCTTTTGTTAATTTTAATTCCACATGCAACTGGTTGCTAGCTAAGCAGACCAATAAAGAAATATTGTTTTTTCTTTTTTTTCTTTTTTTTTTTTCTGTTTGATTCATGCAATAATTTTATGTTCACATTGCTTCTGCTACTTCCTTTTTATCTTTTTATTTGCCTGCAATAATTGAAAGAATACAAAGCCTAATTTCTTCTCATCTGTCGTAGAAAATCGTGGCTAATGTCACGTACTTTCCAACAATTTTCTGGCACCGGCTGCTTCCCTTCAAAACCTCTCTCCAAAACTGCATTATGGGGTTGCAAATAGGGGTGTCAATTGGTACCCAAAAATCCGAAACCAAACTGGTACCGGAACCGTTTTTTGCGGTTCCGGGACCTCACTTTGTGGATCCGAAAATTTTCGGATCCATTTCGAATCTACCCGTTTTGGATCCGAAATTTTTCGGATCCATTTCGGATCCACCCAACGGGTACCCGCGGGTACCCGGTTCCGTATAAATTATATAATTTTATAGTTTAATTTACTATTATATAATAATTTTTTGATTTTTTTAACTTTTTTTAATTAAAAAAAAGAAACCAATGACTATTATTTAACAAATTTTATAATAAAATAAATTTTATAATTGAATAGAATACGAAAATACAAAATACAAATAGGTTTTGTGTGAAAAAAATAAAAAAATAATAACTTAAAACGGGTATCGGGTACCCGCGGGTACCCGCGGATCCTAGCGGTACCGGATCCGGAACCACCAATTGAGGTTCCGGAACCGGAACCGAAAGGATCCGGAACCGCCTCATATTAACGGGACCGGATCTGGAACCTTTAGGTTCCGATCCGGAACCGACCCGTTGACACCCCTAGTTGCAAATGGTAATTGATAAGATTCTTAGAGAATCGCTCTCAGATTTTAATAAACCTAAATGTTTTTTTCCGTACCATTTGTTTACTTTCTTTGGTAAGGTTGGTAAAGTTCCCAATGTACATGTTGTAAATAAATGTGAGGAGAGGAGATATATGATGATGAGGTTTACTTTGCCCAAAATTTGAATGTCCAAGACTCCAATGTGTGTTTAATTCAATAATGTATACGACCTAAAAAAGGTTATCTAATTAAGTGCACGAGAATGTTTTCTTTACTATATAGATTATTTCTATTTAAAATCACCCTGTTTTAAAAATCCATAAAAAGATAATTTAATGATTTATTTGGATGGGGATTCCAAGGTAGGGATTCAGTGGGGACCAGGGATTCATGTTTCCCTGGTCTGTTTGGCTGTCAAGAATCCCAGGAAACTTATTTCCCAGGAAAACATGTTTTCCAGCAAATCCCTTTTTAGAGTCCCACCTCCCCCCTTAGAATTTGCTGGAATTATAAACTAAGGATTCACTATTGGTTTGTTTGGAAGGGGGATTCCAAGGTAGGGATTCAGTGAGGACTAAGGATTCATATTTTTTGGTCTATTTGACTGCTAAGAATCCCTCGAAACTTGTTTCCCAGGGAAACATGTTTTCCAGCAAATCCCTACTTTGGAGTCCCACTTTCTCCCTTAGAATTTGTCGGAATTCTAAACTAAGGATTCACTATGTATTCACCCAACTCAATGCAGATTACACCCCACAAAATTAAAACAATAAAATAGAGATTTTCTTTAGATTTTAAATGGTAGCCAAATAAACCAAAGGATTCAAGCTTCCAAGGATTCATGAATCCATGGGTTCTTTTATGGTTGCCAAACAAACTAAAGGATTCATGTTTCTAGGGATTCATATTTCTAAAGACTCATAGGAAACATGAATTCTACATCCAAACACACTATATGTATTCACCCAACTCAATGCTGATTACACCCCACAAAATTAAAACAACAAACTAGAGATTTTCCTTAGATTTTAAATGGCAGCCAAACAAACCAAATGATTCAAGCTTCCAAGGATTCATGAATCCATGGATTCTTTAATGGTAGCCAAACAAACATATTTAGTCTGTTTGGACAAAAAAATTTAAGGAGCGATTTTGTGGGGATCAGGGATTTGGTAGAAAAATCATATTATATTTTGCTACTAAATCTCTGGTCTCCATAAAATCCCTCCCAAAAATTTCTTGTCCAAACAGACTAATTATTTATTTTCACACCGCTTCTATAAGTCCGACATGGAGACAATTTATAGGTTGAGTTTTTAAGATAATGTCCTCATTTTAGAAATTATCCGTGCTAAAAAGTACTGTAATGTTCTAAAACTTTTAGCCCAAACAACAATTTTTTGAAATTTTAAACTTCCTAGGCCAATATCTCATAGTCATATATAGTCAAGTGCTAAACCCATGGACTCCTAGAAGAAGCTAATTATAATTAACAACCTCCCTTTAGTCAATCAACACTAAAATGCATTGTATCCATTTCTATTGAAGAACCCTACAAGACTACAAGTTGGTAGGTACGTTTTGGACTAGGTCATGGGTTCAACCGCTTAAAGCAGATTTCTTCTATAGTGTAGCTTGTAATAAGCTCTAAATTTCTTTATTTTTCGGGTGAATCACATTAGCTTTTCTAACTGATTTGACATTGGGGACCAACTAGACCAGCTATACTTCTCGCACCATTTCCGACATTTGATCGGTCCAAATATCATTACTGATCATTCAAACATGACCTTAATGTTCATATAAGACTCATTTTAATTCAAAATTTGTCCATCTCATACATAGTGTTAGCCGTATTGCCGCTAACTCAACAAAAGTAAAGACTTCCGCAATTAAATTTCTTTGAACATGTCCCTAAGAAATTTTCCTTTGATGAGGACATGCGCTCTCAAGTTCATGTTGTTCATAACTTTGAGATTTGTGAGATAAGATCAACGGACTGTATACATCTAACTATTCAAGGACGCATGTTAAGCGAGTCCCATCAATGAATTACTTCTCATTGAGGGTCATCCCTTCTTTCGTCAGTCATTAGCTTGCAGTCACCAAGACATAATTTTCTTGTTTTTTTAGATTTTTTTTTTTCGGGAGTACAGAGTCAGAAATCGTACATATTAAGTCTTACTTAGCCATCTGATCATTGTACTTATTTTGAATAGTTTAAAAGAGTCAAAGAACCCTAAGCAGCTGGCATGCATCCATCCATCCTTACGTGTTTTTTGTGTTAATTGGAGGCACATGATAAGTTTTTAGGTTTTGTGTTTTATTTTGTTTCTTAAGTTTGTCCAAATGGGCTGATTTTTTTATATTTATGTTATTTATACTATTTGGATCATATTTTAAAAAATCAGCTCAATCGGAGACATCTAGCACCCTCTAGCACCACGAAAACTTAATTTAGACTTTAATAGTGTGAATGAACGGCTGACATTTAAAGTGAAAGAAAAAAATAAAAGTCGAGTTTTTGGACCCTAGCTTGTGTGCAACAAATTTGACTACGACAGTTTGACCCAGCCCGGCTCATGATGTAAAGCTAGATTCGAGTGACTGATTCTTTTACCTTTTCACAAGAAGACTTCTTCTTCATGTTTCTCTGATCCAGCTAAAAGGCCTCTTCATGTTTCACTTTTTCTTTTCTTTGTTCATGAATTTTTTATTTTATTTTTCTCTTTTTATAACTTTTTTTTCTTTTTGGTATTAAGTTTGATGAATTTAACGAGTAATGCTATGTTAGCTGATGATTTGTTTGGACAGAAAATTTTGTGGCGGGGATCAAAAATTTGACAAAAAACTAGTTAGATTTATAACATGATTTGTAACTAGTTTTCTACTAAATTTTTAGTCCCACAAAATCTCTAATTCAAATAAACCATGATTTGATTAACAGAAACTTCAACCGAATTGAATGCCATCCGTGAATGGGTAATTTGTAACTATCCTTGTGATTAGCATTCTTCCTAGTTCTTGATTACGAGCATCCATACCAACCGGTTAAAAATTGGGGTATAATTGTCGTGACCCTTAACATTAGCACAATTTCAAAGCTTTGAAATGTATTTTTCCAAAATACTGCCACACCGACAAGAAAGCCATTCGAAGCATGACTTATTATGGGATAAAAAAATTGATCATTTCAAATAAATATGTGAAAGGCATTGCCTAAAGCACTCCGAATTTTTCAAAACAACCGTACTTAAAAGGGCTCTTGACTAGGGGTGTCAACGGGACGGTTCCGGATCGGAACCTCAATTGGTGGTTCCGGATCCGGTACCGCTAGGATCCGCGGGTACCCGATACCAGTTTTTAATTATTATTTTTTTTTTATTTTTCGCATAAAATCTATTTGTATTTTGTATTTTCGTATTTTATTTAATTATAAAATTTATTTTATTATGAAATTTGTTATATAATAGTCATTGGTTTCTTTTTTTAATTAAAAAATTTTAAAAATTATTATATAATAGTAAATTAAACTATAAAATTATAAAATTTATACGGAACGGGGTACCCGCGGGTACCCATTGGGTGGATCCGAAATTAAACGGATCCAAAACGGGTAGATCCGAAATGGATCCGAAATTTATCGGATCCACAAAATGAGGTCCCGGAACCGTAAAAAATGGTTCTGGTACCGGTTCGGTTCCGGGTACTTTGGTATCCATTGACACCCCTACGCTGGACCAAAAGAAAAAGTGAAAATTTTACTTGCACCTCAATTTTTATACCTAACATGTCATTTATTATTATACTTGGTTTACTTGTTATCTTTGGAGCCAAAATGGAGAGATTCCATTGGTCGATGTTTTTTGAGATCACCAACTTATCATGTAGATCATTCTCGTAAATGATTAATTAGTTTTCAAACTTTTAGTTCCATCAAAAGCTAAGTAAATATGGATGGTTAGCATGACCCGACTTTTGTTAGAATAATCTCAATTATAATGAAATCATCCTCACAAAGATCAGTCCTTAAATCATATCCACATATGCATAAAATGTGGTTGCGAACAACCTTGTAATAAATGGTGTGTTTAGATAAAATGTCGAGGTGCTAGTAGATTTCTTTCCCTTTTTAAGTCGAGTGTACTTCTAAAAATTGAGGGTGCAACGAGGAAGCTCCGATACCATAGCATTTATCTATTTACAAATGCTAGTAGGTGGCATGTGCTTGGCAAGCTCTCAATATGAATGTATCATCAAGCAAGAAACTTTCCTCTAAAATCTAAAGTTGTATGCGTGTCATGTGTATGATTTTTTTTTTCTTCTTTTTTTTTTTTTTTTCCTAATTACTTAGGATAAATTGATGGCCAAACTCGGTTGTACTTCCTCTTGAGAAAATGTCCTTACTTAGAAGGGGTCTAAGAGAATTAATATTCCACAATATTGATACCTTATGTTTAGATTGGTTTATGGTGCGCCCCACATAAAATAATCTAAGGGCTGACATTTTATTAGGATGATCTACTCGCCACAAAGATAATCACAACAATAATTTAAATCGCTCTAAAATTTTTATTGCCATCCAAATATAATCCACTTTTTAATTTGAATCTCTTTATTTTAACTATTAGGTTTAACCATCTTGTAATGTGGTCAAATATTTTATGATGATGTGATTCTTGTGAGGAGTCGCATCCTTAAAAAAAACAAAAGAAATCAACCTTTGGATCATCTCTTTTTGAGGAGGTCTATGTAAATGAAGTGTAAAAATAAGTGATATTAACTAAGAAAAGAGTAGGGTGGAATTAAGATGTACAATCTATTCTTGGACCCCTTCTTAAGTTGCAGACATTTGAGAAATTGGGTGTGCATTGAAGCTTGGCCTAAATTGGTTTATAAAAAGATGTAAAATGATTAAATGTGAAGCCTCATCACACCCTATTTTTCTCAAAATGTCAAAGACTCAGAAGGGGTCCAAAAAAATAAGAGAAATTTTAATTCCATCCTACTAGTTTATAGGGCCCACAAAGAATAATCGAAATGCTGATATTTTGTAAAGATGATCTTCTCACCATATAGATCGTCTGAAAAATATATAATTCAAATCGCGCTAAGTCTTTTATCCCATCTAAATTGAATCCAAATTTTAATTTTAAACATTTATTTTAAGTATTAATGTATCCGTGCTCTCTATATAAAGCGATCAGTTCTAATATCATAACTATTTGGATCCAATACGAGACCATCTGCTTCTTAGTGGTTCCTACTCTGATTACAAAAGTTGTCGACCACGAACTAGCTAATCAGGTCGGGTTCAATTGGATCCCTATGAAAAAATGAAAAAAAATAAAAAAGAAAAAAAAATACTATGTATTCATTAAAAAGATTCTAATTAATCAATCATTTGATACAATAATATGAGGGTCATACAAAATTTCATAACCTTTATTAAATAATGGGTTCCATTTCCTATCTAATAAATAATTCAACTTCATGGATCGAGTTTAACATAAAAATATGACCCAAAAAGGAATAAATAATGGAACCAAACTTCATTGACTTCAGAGTTTCTTTTTCTTATCTTTTTTCCACTTCATATAATATAGTTAAGTCTGTCTTTGCTTGCTTATTTTAAAAAAAAAAACTTTGTAATCAAATTTGGAATCCATGTGGGCCCATGGACTTCTTATAAATCTCTTTGTACAAATAGTATTGTTGTACACCTAATTTCTTACTTGTTACACCCAACTTATTAATACTTTGGCATACACTTCGTCCGTATATCTTTCTTAATTGATGGTCTAACTATAAATTGGATTGCTTAAAAAATTTAAATTTTCAATAATCTTTTGACAGGGCCAAAAGTTTTTGAATGATCAATGTGACTCTTTGTTCAGCATTGAGACCATTTCTATATATGAAGCCTCGACAGCTAAAATTTTGGGTGTAAGTATCCATCCCCAACGAAATTAGTTTATAAATCGAGTAACTGTGAAAATGGAAATTCTACTTCACCCACGGCTTTTCTCTGCAGTCTGCACACTTCGTGTATTCTTCCACATTGGCTCCACCAATATTTGGCCTGAATGAATGAGATGATTTAACAACTGATTTTGTGAGTATGACATTCTCATCATGGAGATGATTCTCAGAAAAAATCACAATATTTTAAACTTTGTTCCATCGAAAATTGATAGAAATGTTGAGCTTTTTGAACCATATGTTTTACCACCAAAGTTCAACTGACTTTTAATGTTGTTAAAACTTCTAGAACAATAAATCTTCTTGTCAGATGATCTCGAAGATGAGAAAATGAGCCTTTGAATAATTTCCATGTAGGTGTAGAAGCTGTCTAGTTTGTTGATCTTCTTTATATTCATTATTAATGATAAAAAAAAAATTATAAATTGATATTGGTGTTAGATGCTGACGTTGCACAATATATGTTAAATTTGCTACTTTAACATTAACAATTTCTGCTATAATAATATAATATTAATTTAAATTGGCCTTACATGCTTAGCTGTTGATAGTATATAGTCACATTTGAACTGACCCGTTTAGAACGATGCTTCTTGTATTAAGGTCACATAACAATTTTAACTAGTGGTGGATGATTTTTGTTTTTCTTCCAACGATGTGATCATTCAACAACACTAGCTATTGTTAATTAATATATACTAGCTAGTATATGTGATATTTAGAGAATCTAAAACCTAACAAAGAACTTTCAAAAAAAAAAATTTGAAGTATATCTCTAAGCACTAATAAATTAATTGACTACAAAAATGTAATAAGGTAGAAGGTATTATCAAAGGAAGTATTCAACTCTTACACATAAATAACCAAGAATAGAACAAGTTAGAAAATAGAAGTGATGAAAATGACCTTGCTATTATGCCTCTTTGGGCATGTAGAACATGTAGAGTTTTAACTACATCAGTTGTAGTATTAATTAAGGGACATTAACCTAACAATGTACTTTCAAATATTGGTTTACTTGTATAATTGTACATGCATATCCCGGTACATCGTTAATTATACATCATTTTTATACATACAGTAGTTTCTGGGCGGACATGAAAATAATCAAAGGGATAATTCTGGATGAGGATGTCCTACTCATAATGTAGATCATCCTCAACAAAAATTAGCTTATTCTAAAATTAATGGTAAAATGGATGGCTCAATCAACATTGATTTCCAATTCCAATTCCTGGAAGACTGTAACTTTTAGAATAGACAGATTTACAACAAAGATGATCTACTATATATGTGGGCTCCATAGGCCAACACTTAAAACAATATAAATTAATGACTTTTATTTATCATAGATGTAGCCAAGATTCTCTGTGCTGAAAACTTTCAACAAAGATAATCTACTCACCATGTAGTTCATCCGAAGATCACATCATCTAATAAGAACTTGTAGCCGCTTCAAAATATGGGTGATTTGTGAGCCTTTCTTAATTATCATTAATTTTAAATCAACATTTGATGGGTTCAAAAATATTAGATCTAAGTGGTTTTACATGAGGAGCATCTATATATTAAGATCATCTTCCAATCTTTCGATCATGTTTTTATGTCCCAAAATTGCCTTGGCTACATAATCAATTAGGATCAGAAGCCAAACTTCCAAGGTTTTTGGTGAGGCATATATGTAGATGATTCAAACTTTGATTTTCGAGAAAATGATCTAGTCACTAACTAAAAACAACATGATTCTAAAACTTGAAATCAATCAACACTTTGGGTCATTTGTTGGGGTACGTTACGTACGTGGAACTTCTTGTAATCTTATAGAATAAAATGTATTTTATTCGTTTAGTTCTTTGATTAGTTTAAGAAATTGAAGAAAACCCTAATCTAACTTTGATTTCTAGATATATTGCTTTAATTAAGGGGGAACGACCGTTTAGTCCTATTTGAGGGTTAATATGATGGTTCAGTCCCAGCTAAAAATAATATGACAGTTTAGTCCAAAAAGGTGAAAAACCACACATGTGCATTTTACTTGACAAAAATGCCCCAACAATAAATACATAAGCAGTAAGTACTAACTAACTTTTTTTATTTTATTTTTAAAACAAAAAATGACATAACTTTTAAAATACAAATCAGTTTTTCATACAAATTATATTTTT
>MVGT01004481.1:104685-147778 GCA_002174775.1 Macleaya cordata
TTTTTTTTTGAAAAAAAGTATTGTTGTCTGGTCTAGTTTTGAAGATCTCGTCAAAAGCTTTCTAAAAATATAAATTTTATAAAAATCTGATTTATGGTTTAGAAGATATAACATTTTACAGATTTAAAACAAAAAATAACAAACCTTTTCTCACTACAGCTGTTCACTTTTAAAAATAAAGAAAAAAGGGTAAAAATGGTAATACACACAAGTAAAATACCCACATGAGTCTCAACAAAAGACTAAATGGTTGTTATTTATTAAAAAAAGGACTAAACAGTAAAAAAGAAGTTACCAAAAGATGTTTTAGACAAAAAAAAGATAGCTGGGACCAAACTGTAGTAACACATGGGAAAAATGACTGTTTAGTCGTTTTCTCTTTAATTAATATGCCAAATCTATAATTTCAATAACAGACACGATTGGGTACATCTCTTCCAAGATTGTCATGTTTCTCAAGGATTTTACATATCTGAAGAGTTGGAATTGTTGGTGAGATTTATTCAAACTTGAAGTAGGCGTCTTTCACTTTCTTGGCAGGGTCTCTATCATTCTTACTAACTACATATTTGAATACCCAATTTTCCATTACTCAAGCCCATTTTCCATTAAGGACAAAATGTCATATTCAATATTCACACTTACTCCAGGATTTGGAGCCCCATCCATCTAGTGACTGTGATCTTCAGTTTTATTAATTTTTTTTTTTTTTATATAAAGAGAAAAGTTTTAAGGGTCCTATTAGAGGGCACACGATAAGGTTGTTTTTGAAGGAGCTTTTTTATTAGTTAGAGACCTCCAAATCAACTGAATTTTAGTAGACATAATATTATCATTATTTATAAGATGTTCACAAAAAATCAAGTCAATCAGAGATATCTAACCCTCCAAATAAATCACTTTAAATGTCAGTTGTTCATTCGTACTATTAAAGCCTAAATTAAGTATTCGTGGTGCTAGAGGGTGCTAGAGGTCTCCGATTAGCTAATTTTTTTAGATATGATCCAAATAGTATAAATAACACACATATAAAAAAATCAGCTCAGTTAGACACCCTTAAGAAACTAAACAAAACACAAAACCTAAAAGCTTATCATGTGCCCTTAGGGCACATGTTAACAAAATCCAAGTTTTAATATAAGAAACATAATTAATTAATTAGTTACGAGTAATAATACTAGGTGAACTCATTGTGCAGACACACTGTGCAATAGAGTAAACTGAATGTATGCATCGTGAGGTGGTGCTTTGTCGTTGGTGTCAATTTGATTTCATGTCAGCAAGTCAAGATTGTGTATTACCCTATTACGTATAATGCATATTATGTGATTAGTTACTTTACTTTTCGCTTCCCCTGCTCATGGGGTAATAATTTGTTTGAATTAACAAACTAGCAGCCATCAAAGAATTTTCATTTTATTGGCAGCCACACCCTTTGGACTTAAGTGTTGACCTGATGAAGCATCCAATCAGAATAATTAGTTCTTACGTGTATAAATTATTTGGAAAAATTATTTATCGAAAATGTAGCTGCTCTTTTGCCGCACATATATAGATTTTTTTTTTTTGGAGGACATTACTAATGCCTAAGTAGAGTATATCGTATATGGCGTGTAGGAAGCGCAGGAACCGCTATAATCATTGTCTCCAACATACGAACACAGAAAGGCTACCACAAATAGGTGCAGGAAAGGTATACCACGAATAGGCGCAGAGAAGGCCATTATCAATAGGTACAGGAAAGGCTACCACTTAAATTTTTCTTCTTTTGAAAGTTGTTACAAATTTATCTTATGAGGGATATAATTAGTATTATTGTGGGTATTTTTCTCTACAACATATAACTTTGAGTCAGGATTGGTGGAAACATGCTTAAATAGACATGCTATTGAAACGCTTCATTTAGGGTTCACATGGAGATGAACTAAGGCTGATTTTTTGTGAGGATGAAATACATACTATGTTGATCTTCCTCATCAAAAATCACATTTGATGGGGTTAAAATTGTTATAACGAGATGAGTTTTATGCGATGATGATCTACATGTCTAGAAGATTGTCAATAGCATGTCTATTTAAGCATGTCCACGATCCTAACTCTATAAAGTTTGCAAATATTTGACAGAACTAAAGGATTAAAAACAACAACTCATTTAGTTAACTTTCATATTCTAAAGTTATTTGATAAACTTTCATATTCTAAAGTTAATTTGATTGATAACTTAAGGGGTGTCCTAAAATGAGGGAAGGCCGCCTTATCCAAGAGCAATCAAATTCAGAACTTGTTTTCAAAATGTCAATTAGCCTTTGTAGTTAATCAGAGAGAAACCACTCAACTTGTAGTTGAATTGAGCTCTTTCTAACCATGAAACATCCTAATGTCCAAATATCTTCTAACCAAATAATTCAATCTATTGCGATAAAAAAACTAGAAAATCAAGGACCACTCTCAATCTCTTGTTCTTCTTCCTTCTCGTACGTTCTTCAAGAAGAGAAGACTCGAGCTCGACTAATTATTCTGCTCAACACAAAAGAACTTTAGCTCGGAGTAGGCATTTAGGAGTAAAAACAAAAGGACTAAGTGCTCTAATGAACAAAAGTAAGCTAGTTGTTTGGTTTAGTTGCTCGATTTTTTAATAAGATGATGATGATGATGATGATGATGGATATAATTGTTGACCAGAATGGTGGGGGAACAGATTACAAAAGACTACAAAGAAGACAGACATAATTTTCTAATCCTTGCTAATAAGGAATATTTTTGAACCATTCCTAATAGTTTTGCAACGGTTTATAACTGTTAACGTTGCTCTGGCCATTTTCAGGCCGCTGGTAATCTGACACCTTCAATCACCTGAGGCCGCCCACCACCCTGATTCAGTCATTCCCTCTGGTTCCTCCCCGTGTTATTTTTGGGCATCTGGGTCAGTTTTTGGTACTGATCAGTTTGGGCCGAAAGTAATATAAGTGGGCCTACCACGGTTAATTGTGCGCCCACCAAGACTGCAAACCCAATAAGGCCACCGGGCCATCTCTAGTGGGTTCACTTCTGCCGTGGATTGTTCCAAACCTTGAAATTTTCTATGCAAGTTAGTGTTTTCAAGCAAGTAAGGAGGTTTCATATTCAAACTAGTTTTAAGATTAAAAAATTCTAAATTCAAAGGTATTATGTAGTCTATAAATACTACGAACTTAGGCCTTATGTTGTATCTGATTATAAAAGTTATCTGTAAATTTGAGAGAGTGTGTTGAGTTCAAATTTGTACTTTGAACATTGCATAAAGATTTGAGATCGTTTATGCCTGTGGAAGTAGACAGGAACCACGTAATTCTTTGTGTTTCTACTTCTTTTATTTTTGTTTCAGTCTACTACTTCTGGTTAGGTCTTGGGATAGTGCACAGTTGAATTCCACATTGTACACTTCAAACTAGTATCAGAGCGCAGTTTTACTGCGGGTGGGTAATCGAGTTGCAGAAATCAGTTCTAGAATTTTAAAAGTTGAAGACGTCACTATAGGAAGTTCAAAGTATGATATTGAGAAGTTCGATGGATTGAACAACTTTAATATATTGAAGTACGAAGTTTATGATATCATGGTTTAGCAAGATCTCGAGATTACCCTAGATGAGAAACTTAAAAAGATTGATAAAGAAGCCTGGAAGAAACTCAATCGCCAGGCTTATGGTGAAATTTGTTTGTCCATGTCAAAGGATATAGAATATTGTGTCATGTAGGAGGTTTTAACCAATGGTTTCTAGACGAAAATGGAGAAAAAGTTCATTGTCAAAAGCATAGAAAATCATATGTTTCTGAAGAAACTAATTGGGCACCTCAATTTTCACTTAGGTATGACAGTAACTGATCATTTGAATTTTTTTTAACAAGATGCTTGCTAATTTGATAAATTTAGATGAGTTTATAAGGAAGAAGATAACATTTTTACTATTTTCTCTTCCGTATTCACAAGAGAACTTTTTGAATACGATTATGAATGGAATGGTAACAACTACTCTAAATGAGGCAGTTGGTGCAACAATTAATTAAAAGTGTAAAAAGAATGATGGACTGGTTCATAAAGACTCGACTACAAATGCTTTGACTTTTAGGGGTGGTTTGACTATATATAAAGAATCAAGTCTCGATCTCACTATAAAGGTTCAACTAGGGATGAATGTTCTTTTTAACGCCAAAAAGGACACTGGAAGAAGGATTGCCTAAAGTTAAAAAATAATGGGAAGAAAACTAAATGCAAATTGTGAAATTGCAAACAGTTAAAGATAAGGATAAGAAGTTTGATTCAAAATTTTCGCTTACTGTAGCATCACTAGGGTTTGCGCTTTTTATTAACATATATGAGTAGATTCTACATTCAGGATGTAATTGTCATATGTGTCTCAACCGGGACTGGTTTTCCATCTTTACGAAGAGGGATGGTGGAGTGGTCTTGATGGACAATAACTGCACCTATAAGATAGAGGTTTTAGACATTCTTGTTAATACATAATAATGAATGTACATGTGTCATGATAAGAATAGGGGATATTAGAATGTTTCCTATATCGAGTTGTATATGATCAAAGGGCAAAATTATAATATGTAATTTCAAGGACCTATATAAACTCCTCATCTTTCATTTAATACGACATCTGAACTTTCACTTTCTTTCTTACTTTCTGAGCTTTCCTAACTATAGATTCTTTGCATCTACAATTCCAGTTGAAGATGTATGATGGTACAGTAAATACACTGAATGATCTTGGGTATATAATGGAGATGAAGAAAAATCTCATCTCAGCAGAGCCGGTGTTGAATTCTAAAGGGTTGAAGATCACCATGTAGAATGGAGTATTGAAAATGTTCTCTAATGTAGTAGTGGTGATAAAGGCAATAAAGCATGGGAATTTGTATTATCTACAAAGGAGTACAACAACAGATGTAGCAAATTTTTTGATAGTGCAGTAGATAACAATACTAAATTATGGTATATGCGGCTCGGACATACTAGAGAGATCTTTGCAGCTGTTGATGAAGCAAGGACTGTTGAAGGAAGCAAAATCATATAAATTAGGGTTTTGTGAGGACTGTGTGAAGAAAAATAGACCAAAAAGAAGTTCAACGCCAAAAAGAACACCACCAAAGGCAATTCACACAAACGTTTGGGGGCCTTCCGAAACGACATCTTTTGGAGGACAACACTATTTTGTCCATTTGTAAGCGACTTCACCAAAAGAATATGGGTATACACCATGACGCATAAAGATGAAGTCTTGGATATATTTCTGAAGTAGACAAAGAAAGTTAAAACCAAAATCGGTATGAAGTTGAAGGCACTACGATCAGGCAATAATGGTGATCAATTAAAGTGATCCATTTCTATAGGTATATGCAAATGAAAGGATCGAACGACACTTTAGAGTGAAGGAGTCTCTACTACCAGAACACTATGTTGAATGTGTTTTACGTTTTGCTAGGGTTTGCTAGGGTTTTCCTTGGTGACTTCCGTGATCGCTATTCTAGTTTCGTCGGAATAAGGGGCTTTGGCAAATCATACTTCATCCCCCCTCTTTCTTATGCATGTACATTGGCGCCTGTCAATTAGCAATGAGTAGGTTTTAGAGACGACTATAAACCAGATTATTAGATTGGAACAAAGGATGGAATGCCTTCCATTACCTTTGTGCCATAGGATTTGTTGAAGGCTAAAACTGTGCTTCACAATGATCATGAAGTTTTTAGCAGGAAGACCATCGTTGGAGGAGATCCTCTTTTATATAGAACTTCATTGAGGAATTTTGGATTTGGTATCGATTAGGCTGGTTGATCTGCATCACATTTTGATGCGCTTATCATCTGTAGATGATGTGACGAAAGCTTTTGCAAGAGAAAAAAAATATATTAAGGGTTTTTGGTATTCAATCAAAATACAAATTATCAAACAAGAACAAGAATAAAATCATGGATGAACTATTTAGATATTTAATATTTTCTATTTGGTTTTTTGGATTTAATCCTAAAATAATATGAACTTATCAATAGAGGGCCAATAGTTTATTTATTTTATTTAATCTAATTATACAAAAATTAGGGTTTAAAAAACCCATACGAGCCCCAGATTTCTTCAAGATAAAACCCTCTTGCTTCTTCTATTTTCTCTCTAAATTTGTTCTCAATCATGAAGAAATAGGAAACAAGACCTTACTAACGAAATAAACGTGGCTCTGATACTACTTTTGATGGAAATTAGATTTTTTATTAAAAACACATAGCGAAAAAGAAATTAAATAGGTTTCAAAAAGCATTTATGATTTCCATAGGATCACTTAACAATTAGTAGGGATCTAATAAAGATGGTTTAGTAGATTACCTTTCAAGCGTAATCAAACCATCTCCATGCCGTAAGCTAGCTAAAGGCTTCTGTTATTCGCTTCGATCTTCCTCCATTACGAAAATCTCTATCGAAAACTCAAAATAATACAACTATAGGATTTCGGCCATAACGTTCCCCTCGTTACTTCGTTTCAGCTATATGATACCTTCTTTCTATGGAATATTTAATTTCCTATAACTTTCCTTAGAATAGCGACCTAATTCCATTCTGCTCAAAAGTGCCTAAAAAATTGACTTTTATTTTTCTCGAGATATTGTTGCGAACTTTGAGTTTAATGGAGGCTAGGGTTTGATTTTACACAAAACACATAAATAAAACAAAGCCCTAGGAGGGGGGAAGTAAACAGTTGTAGCAGGGGTGGCTCTTCTATTAAAATCTTCCTTTCCTTATAGTATGTATAAGGGGTCCCAACTCTTCTTAGAAACCTAGTCTAACCTAAGGTCCCACATCTTTTTAGCTAATTTTATTATGTATTTTAATTCTTTATGCCTCACATAAATTAAAATACATTATAAAAATCTCAAATTAGTCCCCACAATTTTTTGACTGATACTCTAAAAGGTGCAGTATTTAAAACTAAACCCTTCTTCTGTTGTTACTACAGATAAACTGTAATACCATTTTAATTTAAGATACTAATGTTTAGGGGTAGCCACTTTTTTAAGGGCACCCTGTTAGAGTTTTAGTAGGTTTGGGTTTATATTATTTATAAATATAAACTAACCCAATTAAACCCTTCTATTTCCATCGACCTTCAGAGAGGAAAAAGAAAGAGAGAGAGGGTGAATCGGCTAGGGCAAAAGAGAGAGAGAGAACATTTTGAAGGAGAATCTAGGGTTTGAGAAGGAGAGATCGCGGTGATCGCGTTCGTGAAAGAGCGCAGGGATTCTTTTTCTTCTTTTTCCTCGCGATTGGGAGACGGTTGCATTGAGGCAAGTAGTAACTTACTCTTTTGGTGTAGATTTAGGTTTTCTTTGATATTGGTACTTGCTTCTAACGTATGAATACATGAAATCTAAACTATAAGTGTTGCGTGCGTCATCTCTGTGGTTGAAAGTATGAATCTAGGTTTAGATGAGGATTACATGTCTTTTAATGAAATTGTGCATGAAAACTATGATACTAGAAGCATGGTTATAAAACCCTAACTTTTATATAGCATGAACCCTTGTTTACATGTAATAACAAGATAAATCGAAGGTCTAAAATAGCGCAGAACACAGATGTAAGGAGTATCGATACTCCTTTTGGGAGTATCGATATTACCCACACCTGTAGCCAGTAGATGTGAGGAGTATCGATATTCCCAAAAGGAGTATCGATGCTACCCCCATCTTACTCTGTTTAATCTTTTATATTGACATATCTTATGCTATAATGTTAATACACTCTCGTGAAACTTATGGCTATCCTGAATCCAAGCCAAGGGAACTCGTGAATTTGTTGGCTAGTTTTGACCTAGCACCACTATTTTACAGGTCCAGGGCAACAAACGAAACTTCGGTAGAGGCGGTGATCGTGTTAAAACAGGAATAAGTCTTCGGAGACTTCCAAGAGTTCTGTGAAGACATAGGACATCCTCTTGATATGTTCTATTTGGTTTGGACATTGTTTAGTCCATTATTCTTTGGGTTTATCTAATTAACCATTTGTTTGAATCAGTTTATCAGTGAAGTTAATAAAGTTTATTTCAGCTTTATTTTACTTGTGTATTGAATGTGAGTGCAAGCATCTTGTTAGCGTGGTGTAACGCGCACACCCTAGAGCTACAGGTTGCTAATAGTTCTGCGGGAATGCCCAATTCTCATTGAGTAAGGGATGCAGACCTGAAATATGAGGATGGGGCATTACAGTTGGTATCAAAGCCAGGTTTAAAGTCCTAGAGGGAGTTGTGTTGAGTTAGGTTAAAGTTTGTGACACATAGGCACATCTTATGACACGTTTGGATGTTTGGGTTATCTTGGTGTGATTATGGTTGCATGACTAGTCTAAGAGTTAGACTATGTTGTTTGGGTTGGTAGTTTGGTTATGAACTTATTCTAGATGGGCAGGTACAAGGAAATAGGAAGAATCGTATCATATTTAGGTACCGCCATTAGCAGAGTAAGTGGGAATACCAACGTAGTTTTAGTTGTATAGACACCTCAAGTATTTAGGTTTTTCCTACATTTGGAAGCTTAGTTGAACTGTGTGTTTTAACCCTGTAGTGCAAGAGCTGAGGAAGCAACAAGTGTCTTAGTAGAGGGACTTGTTATACACATTGAGATGTATAGTAGATGTTGAATGTCCATATGAGAACGGGATCTATGCAGATATGAAATAGATGCACTAGATGTGGATGTGCAGGAATAGGTAGTGATGACTGCTAGCCTTATCGGCAATGGTTTGAGAGTTGTAGCCTATGGACAAACTGAGGCTATAGACTAAAAACTAAACAATGAGGTGTGAAGACCTTTTTGTTAGTGGTATCTCCCATAGGCGAAAGGATACTAGCGAATAGTATTTATGGGATTTAATAGTTAATTGTGGAGGACTGGACTTCTTTTTATTATATCGTTTTTATAGATCTGAATGGTTGAGATAGATATTAGGCATGAATAAGCTTGCTGCATACCATGCAAGGTTGGACTGTTACGCGAAAATGGTAACATTTTCCATTCCAGAGGAAACGACGTACGTGATGTCATTGTCGCAAGGGCGTGGTCTCGATAGGACACACCTATGCTTTGTGGATATGTTGGAACGTCCGGTTGAAGGCAGAGAGCTTGAATCGATTCTTGTAGTGCACAAATACTACAATGTATATGGCGAGGTCCTAGGGTTACCACCTCACAGAGAGAGAGATTTCTATTTGGAACTATTTTCGGGCACAAAATCGATTTCTAAGACACCTTATCAGATGACTCCAACAGAGATGAAAGAGTTAAAGAACCAGATAGACCATTTATTGGCTCTGGGTTTCATTCGTCGTAGTTCGTCACCTTGGTGTGCACTTATTCTTTTGAATTAGATGAGGTTGAGTCTATGAGACTTTGCATAGACTACCGAGATGTGAGTAAGGTATAGGTTTGGGGTGAGCATATATCCTTTACCTAGGATGGAAACCTTAATTGTTTAGCTCAGAGGAGCATGATAGTTTCTCATTTTGACGTAGGGTAATACAGTTAACTTGAGTCTGGAGCATGACTTTTTGTGATTAGGTTCTGTATGAGAGAAGTATTTGTAAAGATTTTTGGTAATGTTGATTGGGCTTGTGAATCCCTCAACATTTATGGTAGACCGCACTACAAGAAAGTTGTGTTTTAGCGGCCAAGTTTTTACCGGCGGCCAGTAAAATGGACGCTAAACAGTACTTTTACCGGCCAATACATTGGCCGTCGCTAATATATATTTTTTACCGGCGGCCATATAGCCAACCATCGCTAATATAAACTTTTACCGGCGGCCATATATCTAGCCGTCGCTAATTCCTTATTTTTACCGGCGGCTTTTGACCCCCGCTAAAGGTCATATTTCTTGTAGTGCCGTGTGGATCAGGCCTAATTTTAGATACGTTAGATAAGGTTATAATTACCTTTATAGTTGATTTCATGATCAACTCCGAAATGCATGAGGGTAGTGGGACCAATTGTGTAAGGTAATGTAAGTACTGAGAGAGTGTTAATGTTTTGCCAAATTCGACAAATGTGAATTTTGGGCAGCATAAGGTAAAGATCTTGGGACATGAAGTGTCCAGTATTGGAGTGACTGTGATAATCTCTCCAAACGATCTTGACTGAGGGTTGTAACGTTTTTACTTGGGTCGGGCATTATTGATGGTCCATTGTGGAAATTTCTTGATAACACATTTTCCCAAGGCCCTTTTTGGCTAGAGAAGGTGTGGAGACGTTCGAGTGAGGAAGTTAGTATGAATAAACTTTTTATATACTACTACAAAATTGACTAAATGTAACGGTTCAACAAATAAAAAATGTAACGTTTTTCTTTAAAACCGTTACGTTATATGTGTGGTAACAGTTATAAATTTGAACTGTCACGGAATATGGAATAAAACCATAACGGTTCAAAACAGTTGCTTTAATAACCTATAGAGACGGTTTAATGAGAGAACTGTTACAAAAAACCAGGGATTTTGTAACCATTTTTAAACCGATACCTATGTGTAATTTTAGGTAACAGGTGTATCAAGAAATAGTTACAAAAAATCAGTTCAGTTAATGTAACAGTTTAAAACAAAAAAGCGCTAGTACTTTTTAAGTTATAAGGTTATTTTGGTCTTTTTCTAAGGCCGAGAAAACCTAAAACAAGTCACCCTCACGATATCCTTCCCACTCTCCATCTTTCCTTCCTCATCCTAGTCTTGGACGAAAACGACGAAGCGGCTGCGATGCTTAGCGAACCACTTCTCTCTCTCTCTCTATCTCTCTCTTTCTCCCTCTCTCTATGTTTTTTTACCAGAGCCAGGAAATGCAGGGGATTAGGGCTTTTGCAATTAGCGAACTAGGTTTCTCTCTCTATTTTTTCATATCTAATCAGCGATCCGAGTTTGTCTTTTTGTATCTTCTATCTCTTTTTTATTTGTTTCATAACAGTGATCTCTACAACTTCTTTAGAGTTAGAGAATTGAAAATAAGAACAAGAAAAGAAGAAGATCGATGAAGTATAAAAATTAATAGTTTTTTATATTGCAGCATATATAAATAAGAGATCGATTAGGGTACCATTCCATATTTAAATTTTCAGTAGGTTTCTATGACTTCATTGATTGGGATTTAGGGTACAGTTTTAAAGTACAGTATTTTAATTTCTAATGAAACATTTTCAACTTTCTCTAAAAACCTGTAATATGACCTAACAAATCAATTTATGGCTACACAATTAGGATTTTCATTAATATGACCTTACAAATCAATTAGGGTACCGTGTTAATCTTATAGTGCCTTGTTTATTAATTTATTGTCACTTCAAGTAGCAGGGGACTTTAGAATTAGGTTTTTTTCCTCAAAAAATTTACTTTGAACTTTGTTCATGACCCCTATGGTGGGTTCTATTTCAGAAAAATAGATTATAGGTGTTTTTTATAGTCTTTTTTTCCTCCAGATCACAACAATTGCAATCAAACTTGGAGTTTAAAATAGTTTATAAATAGATGATAATTTATTGATTACTATGTCTAGAATTGAGACACAATAAAATATTTAATATTCTTTAGTACTCAAAAAAAGTTAATTCACTTATTAGTAGGTTCCAAGTTGTTTGGTGTTGAATAATTCTTTCTTTTCTTTGGTGCTTAAAAAGAGTATGTTTTTCTTACTATTACCTATACCTATATTACTATTATACGAACTGTACATTCTCATTTCATCTAACTATATTTGATCGACAGGAATATTTCAACTAGCTTGGTGTACACCAAAACTCTTATTTCCTTCTTTTAAGGTTTTGATTTATAAGTAGTAAATTCCATATGTACAAGGTACGCACTAATATGTTTTTAATTTTAGTTTTATGATATGTATTTTACTCTTATATATGTATTCAAACTTTTAGGGTGCATCAATAAGATTAAATTAATGAAGTTTAGTAATGGTACATTGATGAATTATTTTCTATTGGTTCCTACAATCTCATTTTTTTACAGGGGGAAAGGACTCGGTCAATAAGATAAATCTCGGACAGAGGATTATTCGCTAACTAACATGTGAAACTTTTATTTTATTTGGGTTATAATACTGAATCTTCAACTAATGCATTGTTTTGTTATGGTTCCTTGGACATTCAACTTAGTCGTGTACTGAAATGCTGCATGTAAATTTTCAGAGGCAGATCAACCAGAAAAAGAGTGTTAATCCTTTTCTTTCATCTATGCAGATGGTGGACATTGGAACTGATGTTGCTAGGCGGCTTGGTGTTGGTACTGTACTAGTATTGATTATTTTTCCCTAATCATAATGGGCATGCTTTTTCATTTTGAAAACCTAGCTAATTCTTTTAATAGTTTGCGTGCTCTATTTTTTTTCCCTAATCATAATGGGCTTGCTTTTTCATTTTGATATCGTTTGTTAATATAAATACATGTTGTAATTATTTTGTGTCCTAATTAAACTTTACTATATTTCCTTCCAATGACAGGTGAGAGCTATGGAAGAGTGGGTAGAGTTCCAAAGTCTCATTTCATGGGCGGCCCAAGAATAATACCTAGCACAAATGGATAGGTGTAGGTAGTGGCTTACAGAACCATGCTTTCTCCAAAGAAGGAGTTGGACGTTTTCTTTGATGACTAAGTGTAATATTTTTTAACATTCTTGTCCTTGTATGCAAGAATTGTAATACTTGTTACATTGAATATTTTGACATTGGATGTATTATACAAATTGTAAATTTTACTTGGTGTTTTTTATTCATTTTACCTTAATTTGAGCGGGTTGTTTATATATTTGATTTTTAGAGTGGAAAGTTAAATATTTGCACATTTAATGGTAATGGAAAAAGACTTAAAAATAGTGGTTCTAAGACAAAACCCTTGCAAAAAAAAATTTGACACCAACAAATTTGTATAAAAGCATCGGTTTAAGTATTAAACTGTTACGATTATGTCATTTAGCGTAACGGTTCTAAGTAGAACAGTTATTTTAGGGACCATATAAGCATCTATTTATGTCAAAAACTGTTACAATAACTTATTTAAGGTAACGTTTACCGAGTTATAGTAACATTTTGATGTGACATTTTGTAAGAGTTTGTAACCGTTACCGTAGATTAATATGCTACGGTAACACTGACTTAGGTAACGGTTTTTTGGGGTCAGATAAACTGTTACAATATGATTTTGGTAACGGTTTAAAACTATTTCCAATGAACATATTTTTTATGACGGTACGCTTGTATGGCATCACCATGTTCACAAATCTTCTCGGAGTTGAACTTGGATTAGTGGTAGTTTTGAATGGAACATGTCGGTGGTTATGGTGTGTCTTCTTATAGATGACAAGGTAGTTGTCATGCATAGGAATGCCAAAAGGATAAGAGGAGAGTTTACTCGACTCATAATACCACGTTGGTAGCTTTGATGTCCTCATATGTTTGGGGGCATTAGGTGCTTAGTGAGGAGGCGTAGCTCACTACTGAAACCTCAAAGATTTGAATTTTCATAAGCATGAATTAAAACTTTAGACCATAGAGATGATTTGGATTTTGAAGGACTGTAACTCCAAATAGTCATATGTCTCGAGATAGTCAATGTAGTAATTGACATGTGGAATGAATAACCAGGAGTGGTGTGACTTTCGAGAAGGGTTATCATTAGTAATCATTAGAGATGGCGTCTAAGTATATTTAAGATATGGATTCTTGGGATGGAAATAATTGTTATTGGGTTGCTTAGCAGCTCAATTACACTTGTGAGTTGGAACAGGAGCGACAGTGGATAGCTCTAAAATTCAAGCTGTATTGGAGTGGCGGCAACCCACTATAGTGACAGAGGATCGAAGTTTCTTAGGTTTGGCTGGGTACTATATGCAGTTCATCGAAGGATTCTGTCACATAAAAAGTCCTTTGACGGGTCTCACAAAGAAGGACGTTCCACTCAAGAGGGATGACAAAAGTGATCAAACATTTCAAGGGATCAAAGCTAAGTTAACGACAACCCCAGAGTTGATCATACCGGAGAGTAGGATTGGACTCGTACTGTTTACTGATGCATCGCATCAGGGACTGAGATGTATTTTAATGTAGAATGACCGAGTAGTCGTTTATGCTTCGAGACTGAGGATACATAAGTATAATTAGCCGACTCACAACCTCAAGTTAGCAGCTGTAGTGTTTGCACTCAAGATTTGGAGACGCTACTTGATAGGTGAAAGGTTTGAGCTTTTTTCAGATCATAAGAGTCTCAAATACTTGTTTTCCCAGAAGGAGCTGAACATGAAACATGGTAGATAGTTGGAACTACTGAAGGATTATGACTTCCAGTTACAGTATCATCTAGGAGAGGCTAACATAGTGGCAGATGCTTTGAGTAGGTAGTCTAGGGGTATCTAGCCTCTATGATGGTCCAACACTGGCGACTGTTGGAGGTAGCTTCAGAGTACGACTTCGATTTGGCAACCCGCAACAAGAGACAACTGCTGTTGGGTAGTGTGGTCATTTAACCTACTCTGGTGATCCAAACTATTGGTGAACAAGGAAATGATCAATGGTGCCTTGACAAAGTTATAGCTATTCAACAAGGAGGAATCACAGATATAACTGTAGTAGAAGACGGTGGCTTGAGGTTCAAGGGTCGCCTTATGCGTTTTAGAGAAATCTGAACTAAGGAAGAACATCTTAAACGAGGCACATAGTAATAAGTATACTATCCATCCTGGAGAGAACAAGATGTATCAGGATCTCAAACGGTACTTCAGGTGGTCAGGAATGAAGCATAGCGTAGCAGAGTTCGTGCGCACATGCTTTACTTGTCAGCAAGTAAAGCCAGAGCATTGGAAACCAGCAGGTACCTTACAGTCTTTGGATATACCTGAGTGGAAATGGGAGAATATATCTATAGATTTCATCGAGGGACTACTTAAAACTTGGAAGGGAAACAACTCCATATGGGTGATCGTTGATAGATTGACCAAGTGCGCACACTTCGTATCAGTTAAAAAGATATACACAACAGAACAGTTAGCTTCATTATATGTAAAGGAGATAATTCGGTATCATGAGGTTCCAGTCTTAATGGTATTGGACCAGGATACTTCGTTTACCTTGAAATACTGGAGAACTTTTCAAGACGTTATAGGAATGCAACTTGACTTTAACACAACTTTTCATGCTCAAACGGATGGGCAGACGGAGAGAGTTAACCAAGTGCTAGAAGATATGCTCCGTTGTGTCGTGTTAGACTTTAAAGGTAATTGGGAAGATTCATTACCGCTTGTTGAGTTAGCCTATAACAACAGTTTCTAAACCAGTATAGGGATGGCACCCTTTAAAGCATTGAATGGTAGACCTTGCAGATCTCCAGTATGTTGGGTAGAAGTTGGAGAGTCAAAACTTCCGAGATCGTAAACCGTTCAGTAGAATACTGAGAAAATAACCCTAATTAGAAAGCATATGCGAGTAGCTCATAGTCGTCAGAAAAGTTATGCCGATCAGAGGCTTAGAGAGCTAGAGTTCGAAGTAGGTGATCATGTACTTCTGAAAGTATCACCGATGAAGGGTGTTTTATGGTTCGACAAGAAAGAGAAGTTATCGCCACGTTTCACTGGACCTTATCCTATTTTAGAGAGAGTAGGAAAAGTGGCTTATCAGTTAGCTTTACCAGATCAGTTGGCAGGAGTCCACAATGTGTTCCATGTGTCCATGGTTTAAAAGCATCTCAGAGATGAAGATTGTCCAGTAATGGTTAATTTCCACGAGTTAGAGTTGCAACCAGGAGCAACCTACATAGAGAGGTCTTATAGGATTCTTGACTACAAGGAGCAGAAGCTTAGGTCAAGATCAATACCTTGGGTAAAGGTACAGTGGCATCATCACGATGAGCGTGAGGCCATGTAGGAGAGAGAAGAGGAGATGCGCGCAAGTTACCGAGACGTTTTTGAAGAGGTATGTACGATTTCGAGGACGAAATCCCCTTTTAGAGGGGTAGATTGTAATACCCTTTTAATTTAAGATACTAATGTTTAAGGGCAGCCACTTTTGTTAAGGGCACCCTGTTAGAGTTTTAGTAGGTTTGGGTTTATATTATTTATAAACATAAACTAACCCAATTAAACCCTTTTATTTCCATCGACTTTTAGAAAGGAAAAAGAGAGAGAGAGAGGGTGAATCGACTAGGGCAAGAGAGAAAGAGAACTTCTTGAAGGAGAACCTAGGGTTTGAGAAGGAGAGATCGTGGTGATCGCGTTCGTGAGAGAGAGCGCAGGAATTCTTCTTCTTCTTCCTCCTCGCGGTTGGGAGATAGCTGCATTGAGGCAAGTAGTAGCTAACTCTTTTGGTGTAGATTTAGGTCTTCTTTGATGTTAGCACTTGCTTCTAATGAGTGAGTGAATGAAATCTAAACTGCATATGTTGTATGCGTCTTCTCTGTGGTTGAAAGTATGAATCTAGGTTTACATGAGGATTACATGCCTTTTAATGAAATTGTGCATAAAAACTATGATACTAGAAGCATGGTTATAAAACCCTAACTTTTATATGGCATGAACCGTTGTTTACATGCAATAACAAGTGAAATCGAAGGTCTGAAATCACACAGAACACAGATGTGAGGAGTATCCATACTCCCAAAAGGAGTATCGATACTACCCATATCGGTAGCCAGCAGATGTGAGGAGTATCGATACTTCCAAAAGGAGTATCGATACTACCCACATCTGTAGCCAGCAGATGTAAGGAGTATCGATACTCCAAAAAGGGAGTATCGATACTACTGGTCTTATCAATAAGACTCATCTTTTATCGTTAATGAAGATGTTTATATTCATGTATGTGATCTATATGATGTATGATATGTATGTTTATGTTTAAACATGTATTAACAGTGGTGAATGCATCTTTAAGCACTGGGTTAAGTATATTTTGGATGGTGATCATAAGAGAACATGCTTAATGTGCAATTATCCTCCATAAGCTTGATGTGTGCTTAAATAACTTGTTTGACTTATATGCAAACATAGTTTAGGTCCTGTATAGGCCTGGTCCTCTCCAAGCGAGGTCTACGGAATTGCCAAGTGAGGTTTACAGAATCACTTGACACGTAAGTAACGCCGATAGGGTTACCAGTGTTCGGGGGGATGTATTTCGAGGCGGTTCATTAGATTAACGTGGCGCACGGTCAGTGTCTCTAGTGAACTACAGGGACGGGTGAAACGTGGGTAGCAACTAGGTACACCACATGTTACGAGAACCAAATCTTAAGCAAAGATGATAAAACACCACAACCGTCAATCTATGCATCTCTTTACTCTGTTTAACCTTTTATATTGACATATCTTATGCTATAATGTTAATACACTCTCGTGAAACTAATGGTTATCCTGAATCTAAGCCAAGGGAACTGGTGAACTTGCTGGCTAGGTTTTGACTTAGCACTACTATTTTACAGGTCCAGGGCAACAAGCGAATCCTCGGTAGAGGCGGTGATCGTGTTAAGACAGGAATAAGTCTTCAGAGACTTCCAAGAGTTCCGTGAAGACATAGGACATCCTTTTGATATGTTCTGCTTAGTTTGGACATTGTTTAGTCCATTATTCTTTGGGTTTATCTAATTAACCATTTGTTTGAATCAGTTTATTAGTGATGTTAATAAAGTTTATTTGAGCTTATTTTACTTGTGTATTGAATATGAGTGCAAGTTTCTTGTTAGCTTGGTGTAATGCGTACACCCTAGAGTTACAGGTTGCTAATGGTTATGCGGAAATGCCCAGTTCTCATTGAGTAAGGGCTGCACCATAAATAAATATTCATAATAGCCTTTAGGTTAGTAATTAGTACTAGTCACAACCTTAAGGGATATTACATCTAGTTCCTTGCGCCATCACATATGCTAAAATATTCTTATTCTAATAATCTCTAGAGAGATCACTGGCCAGTCTAGAATAATAATTCACCCAAAGAGAACTAAGGATATATCAATTGAGATGTGGATTTCATGTTGATTTAATATATTCTCACTATGCAATTGTATTCATCCATCTTGTACGTCCAGAATATTAGATCACGTTTGTGTTTCTGACCTCACTGCTTGACAAAATAAAATGAATATAATGCGTCCTTGGATTCTTCGTTATTCTACGACATGAAATAACTAGATTTTAAGTTGACCGCCTGTTCGATGTAATCTTGTTACACCAATGTACTGGATGGACTTATTAGGAGTCATCATTCCGGTGATGGAGATGTATCATACAGTTTAACCAGTATATTATAGTTTATTGACAATGGACCATGATTCCATATAAACTACGAACAAATGTGACCATGAACTATATCTCCCATGCATCCAACACTTGCTTGTAAATGGTTCATTTATATAAACTCATGATTATTAATTTGCACGAATATTAATAAACTATTTAATAATCTATGATTTCAAACATACTATTTTAGAGCATAATCCCAACACAACATTAAAAATTAGAGGTTCTTTGTATCATTTCACTATACACAAAAATCAGGAAATGACAGGGAGTATGTAAGACATTTTTGGTATTATCAGTTTCAATAAAGAGTGTTCTAGATTGTGATCGAACACTGCACATTCGATTCCTACAATATCTATCGATTGAGACTTCGTTGTATCATGAAGCATTTTATCATCTACCTTGTTCATCTATTAGAGTGGAAATATTGTGTAAAAGATAATGAATTCACATACTTTGACATCCTCAGATTGATATACAATTTTGGACTTCTACGTTTACTATTTTCCCAGAAAAAACTACCTAAACCTTAAAGATATTATTGACTCGTAACTTGAGCGTTGGAAGGTTCTTGTATGTATGTGCCCCAACTATCTAATCCAACCAATAATTGCAACAATCAAATCCAAGGTGTATGTGAAACAAAATATTGGGTAACAAGTGTCCAACTCTACATAAACCAATCCCAAACCCTAGGGTTAGAGCTCAGCCAATTGGATTTTGGTTTAGCCTGCCGAGCTAGAATATTGCCGTCCCTACCGGGATCCAAGTGGGACCAATATTATTTTTTATATAAAAAGTGTGATTTACATGGGTCCATATGATTTATGTGACAAAGAACACAGTATAAAGGGACAGAAACATAAAATGGTAACATGTGCCTAGCTATTTGTGCGTTTGGTGGAAGCATGTCAAATTAGGAAAATGCTAAAAGGTACGCATATTTTGGGGGATTTTCTTCCCTCAAACCCATCGTAAGGCTATTATCACCTCGTGATTTGAATCACATCCTCGAGTTCCGTCTTCCCCAAACTTCAAGACATGGATCACCGTCCACCTCAGGGAGGGATGTAAATCCCCCCAAAAGTGCGTGCATTGTAGCACTACTCGTCAAATTACACCGTGACGGTGTTAGTTCCCACGAAAATGTTTTTTAAGTTCGCACATTGTACTCTGGTGTATCCTTCCGGGCTCATTTCTCTCAAAAAATTAATAAGTAATTCATCTTTTTTTTTCTTCTTGGTAATAAGTTGAGGAATATAATATTCCTCTCAAAATAAATAAAAAAAAACAAAAAGTTGAGGATATTACGACATCTCAAAATAAATAAAAATAAACCCTAAACCCTAAACCCTAAATCCTAAATTCACCTTAAAAAAACTGACAAACTTCTTATATCTGTTTCTACCGTTTTTTTTTATCTATATTTTTTTACGGCAGTGCAAAGGTTACAGATAAAGCTACAGAATTTGGTACAGAATGTATAATTTACAGTGAGATTCATATCACTTTAGGATGTAGTGCGAATTAAAAAGGTATGTGAAACATATTGACTGTCGGATTAGCCTTTTGTAGCAAATTCCACAGAATTTACTGTAACTCTAGCATTTTCAATTTTTTTTAGGAGGTTAGAAGCTTAAAAGTAGCAAATTTCTGACATCTCTTTCTATCATTTTTTTTTCGATAAATTTTTTATAGTATTAGAAATATAAAAGTGAGTTAATTCCAAATATAATGATCCAAATTCCATGGTGAGGATTCCATAGACCTAACTAAAATCACCATTTAGGTCATCTTCATGTGGGTCAACAAAATAGTAGTGCTGTCAGTCATGTTACAATATCCTTCCTCAATAAGAAACTAATATCAGCTTGCAAACTCCTATCTGACCTCCCATTAATTACTGTGAATGAAATAAGGACATGGATGTCGGTCAGGTTCATTCTCAGCATATATAGTAGTTTTAATTAAGGCATTTAGCTAAAAGAATGTGTTATAATTAGCCATTTTTCTGACATATTGTGTACAGCATCTTCATTAAAATAAAACTAATCTTATAATAATTAACTTAGATAAAAACAAATAATACAGCATGAACATGTGCTTTATTCACACCTGCAGACTAGCTCTATGAAAAAAATGGAAAAAGGTCTTAGACTCTTACCATGTAACAGGTTAAAAAGCAGCTGTGCAGACTGTGATGACTGATGAGAGAGAAAGTGAAGGAAAGAGAGTGGCCGCCGGGCCCAGAAATATGTTTGAAAGTAAAGACATGACCCACGATTTTCCACGAAAGAAAGGACAGAAAAAAAAAATTAAAATTTGTAGAATTAGTCCACAATTATTGCCGACCAAAAAAAATGAAAAAGAAATTGAAGCAGTGTAAAACATAGAATTATTGCATCAAATTGAAAAAAAAAAAAAAACAATATACTTTATTTCTTTGCCTTGCTAACAACCAATTGCAAGTGGGTAAGAGAAGTTAAATTAAGAAAAAACTTAAGTCAAATTGATCCAAAGGCAATATTAAAAATATAGATAGAACAACTCATTCAAATAATTCAACTTTTTCTTTCTTCTGAAACAAGGGCTAAAAATTGATTAAGTTTTTTTTTTTTTTAATTAAAATTTGTATAGTTTTGTTAGGTTTAGAGAGAGACAGATCGCCAAACTATTAGGCTATATAAAGGGGTGAGAAGAGTTTCTTAAGATCATAACCAAAACCCATTTTAAAGTGAAAAATGGGAAGAGTAGGAGGAAGGAAGGGGGCCTCAATGGCTTCCTTCATTACTACAGTTTTAGTTGTGATGATATCTCTGAATTTGCCACTAGAGACCACGGCAGATGGGTACTATTACTCTTCTCCACCACCACCACGGAAGAAATCTCCTCCTCCTCCTCCTTACCACTATAAATCACCACCACCAGTTTACAAGTACAAATCACCACCACCACCACCATATAAGTACAAGTCACCCCCACCACCTACTCCAGTCTACAAATACAAGTCTCCACCACCACCAGTTTACAAGTATAAATCTCCACCACCACCTCCAGTGTACAAGTACAAGTCACCTCCGCCGCCGGTGTACAAGTACAAGTCACCACCACCTCCAGTTTACAAGTATAAGTCACCACCTCCACCTCCTCCAGTGTACAAGTACAAGTCACCGCCTCCACCAGTTTACAAGTATAAATCTCCTCCACCACCTCCTCCAGTGTACAAGTACAAGTCACCACCACCACCAGTGTACAAATACAAGTCTCCCCCACCACCTCCTCCCGTGTACAAGTACAAGTCACCACTTCCACCAGTTTACAAGTACAAGTCTCCTCCACCACCTCCTCCAGTGTACAAGTACAAGTCACCACCACCTCCCGTGTACAAGTACAAGTCACCACCCCCTCCAGTGTACAAGTACAAATCTCCACCACCACCCCCTCCAGTGTATAAGTACAAGTCACCACCGCCACCAGTTTACAAGTATAAGTCTCCTCCACCACCTCCTCCAGTTTACAAATACAAATCACCACCACCTCCAGTGTACAAGTACAAGTCTCCACCACCACCACCTCCGGTGTACAAGTACAAGTCACCACCCCCTCCAGTGTACAAGTACAAGTCACCGCCACCCCCTCCTCCAGTCTACAAATACAAGTCACCACCACCACCAGTTTACAAGCATAAGTCCCCTCCACCACCTCCTCCAGTTTACAAATATAAGTCACCACCACCTCCAGTGTACAAGTACAAGTCTCCACCACCACCTCCTCTAGTGTATAAGTACAAGTCACCACCACCTCCAGTGTACAAGTACAAGTCTCCACCACCACCTCCTCTAGTGTATAAGTACAAGTCACCACCACCTCCAGTGTACAAGTACAAGTCTCCACCTCCCCCAGTTTACAAGTATAAGTCACCTCCACCACCACCTCCAGTATACAAGTACAAGTCACCACCACCTCCCGTTTACAAGTACAAGTCACCACCACCACCTCCTCCAGTGTACAAGTACAAGTCACCACCTCCTCCAGTGTACAAGTACAAGTCTCCACCCCCACCTCCCCCAGTCTACAAATACAAATCTCCGCCACCTCCCCCACCTGCCTATTTATATGCATCTCCTCCTCCTCCTCACCATTACTAAGAAAAATGCTCTGTGAGCACAGGTATGGCTGTTATGTGATTCTTTCAATATTCACACCTCCAAACTAATATTTTACATAGATAATAAAATGAGCCCGAACCAGTAGATATATTAACAGAATTTATAATTGTTCTTCTTTTTGTTTATTCTAATTTGCCGCAGAAAAGGTTTCTTGAGATGTCAATTCGAACTACAAGAAGAAGCGTTGCAGTCTTACAGATCTGTCTTGTGGCCGAAGAAGTTCCAGTCTAGCTTGTTGTTTGATTCTTGTTCCTTTTAGGGGAATACTTTAATAAGTACTTGTCGTCATCACAATGAAAAGTAATAAAGAAAAGAAGAAAGAAAGAAAAAGATCTTTGCTTGTTAGTAATTCTTATTATATTTGTAATGTAATTGGTCTACCTGTTCTCACGTAGAACGCCCAATTAATGGATGTATGTAATTTCCGATCTTTCTGAGGTTGTTTCATAATAATTGATTTCTCACAATGTCTTAGCAGAAACTCTATTAGTCTGTTTGGACAAGGGATTTTAGGGAGGGATTTTGTAGGGACCAGGGATTTTGAAGAAAAATATAATATGATTTTTCCACCAAATCCCTAGTCCGCACAAAATCCCTCCCTCAAATTCCTTGTCCAAACAGACTATATATATATTCCAAATTATTTTCATATATGCATGCTTGATGACCTAATTCAAGGGTAAATGTCTTAACCACGTAGAATCTTAAATAACTATGCATAGAACCATGGAAATTGCAACTGCTAAGTGCCAGCTAGTTTAGCTGGTATGTTGTTGATAGCACATATCTTGTTTCAAATTCCGTTTAAATCGAATAAATTAAAAAATAATGCTGAATGACATGCATCATCGAGAGCGTATGAGTACTTCATGTTATTGATGGTTGATACTTGGATGCTTGTAGATTGATTGTTTCTTAATTAATGACGTTTTTTCTCTCATACGACCTACAATTGGGTAATAGTCCCATCATTAAAAAAAAAAAAAAAAAAAATTAAACCCTGAAAATTATTCTGGATCCGGAGGCCGCACAAAGAAGCCGATTTTGGACTGACTATTTGAGTTTCAAATTGCTTTTGATGGAAAAAGGGGGCGCTTGTTGGGGAAGCCAACTCTTGATATAAAGAGATAGAGNAATTGCTTTTGATGGAAAAAGGGGGCGCTTGTTGGGGAAGCCAACTCTTGATATAAAGAGATAGAGCCCAGAAGAATTCCTTTAGCTGGTAAAAAAAAAAAAAAAAAACCATCTTTCGTTCCAGAGTGGAGTTAAGGATTGGAGGAGAATCACCGAGCATGCTCAGAATGTGAGTTTGATCGAACTTTTCAACTAATCAAAATCCCAAGCAGGAGTATCATTAGATAATATTGAAATAAAATCAAACTCCTGATATAAAGAGTTTGTTTGAGTTACAACTTATATATGTCCGATGTTTGTCGATAATTCTACTTACACCAGTTTCCTCTACACAGGCACCGTTCTTAGACCTAGTTTATGACTTTTTACACCGCCCAGATGGAGATGATTTAATGGCTTCTTTGAGAATGAACTCCTTACCATCTTTGTGATAATCAATAAGAATTTAGATCTCTCTAAAACTTTCCCCTGTTAAATGATAGTTGAAAATTTTATTTCCCCTGTTAAATGATAGCTGAAAATTGAGAATAAAATGAATGGTCAAAAAGATTAACATTTCAATCAGTTTTCTATGGGGTTTAAAAACTTCGGAAAATGTAAATATTATTAGTAACAAATTTTGCAAAAATACTATTAATAACAAATTTTGCCCAAATTTATAAATTGGGAAGGCATTCTTGATCGAGATCTTCACTTTTTCATTTAATGCTACCCAAATTTGTGTAAAAATTGAGTTTGGATACAAGCAAGATAAGAAAACAAAAACTAGATGTAAATATAATTAATTTTTTGTTTATTTTTGCTTACTATTTTTAATAATAAATTATGGGAATAATTAAAGACATGACTCAATTTGAATATATGTGGACTTTGATGAAGTTATGGAATTTAGTGCTGAGTAGTTGTGGACTTTTCCACAGAATATCCTCGTAGGTGGTTGTGGACTTCTAAAATGTCGGCAGTACACCGTAGGTGGTTATCGTTTAAAAAGTCGATAAAACACCCATATTGGTTGTTACGAACATCAAATTGGTAGATTTGTGGAGTTGATGAATTTAATAATGATTTCTAAAGAAAAATTGGCTGGCCAAATCCAACTAATATAGATGAGATTTGTATGGACGTTTTCTCTCTGTACTAACTATGATTGTAAGGATGATTAATTAAAATTATTAATTATCATAAGAAAAAAAATTACAAAATAACGATGATGATGATGGAGTTAGTGAAATGGTGATGGTGACGATGGATGATGACGGTGATGATGTTCATAATGATGATGATGGTGATAATGGTGATAATGCCTATGAACCATCACCTATTAATGCTACTATGGTTGTTTAATTTTACAAGTCCTTGGAAGTCTGAAAAAATTTGCGGTCAATATCCTTACAAGTTCACAGAAGTTTATGGATATCCAGTGACTCTATTAAGAAATGAAATGTTTGAAAACTACCGTTATAACGTTAACAATCCCCTACCGTTACACCATTATAACGGTTTTGATCCCCAAACTGCTATTTGTGTTAAATCAGAAAAAATACCATAATAATGAAAAATAACGGTCGTTATAATGTAAAATAATAGTTTTTTAATTTTTAAAAAAGGTTAGAGATGTCAAAATAGTTTTTATATTATTTTTCATTTTTTAGTAAAAAAATGGGCTTTATTATGGTAAAATATGATCATTATCATGTAATGGCATGATAGTGATATAACGTAACGGCCTAGGGCCGTTATGTTGACTCTGCTAAAGTCCATAGACTCTGTCAGAATCTTTTGAAGTACGTCATCTTCAATAGTATGTGTAAGTGTAGAAATCGTAATTGACTCATCCTATATATATTTGAAAAGTATTCATCGAGATCTTCACTTCTTCTTTTGATGTTAAAAGGTTTTAAGGCTTTAGATTCAAATTTTCATACAATTTAGATAAAAAAAAGGAAAAATGTAGTTTCATTTTTTGCAAGTTAAAATTTTCAATATATTAAATTTTTTTTTTTTGTAAAAAAATGTATTGTTGACATTTATTGTTCGAAGATCTCAACATATGCTTTCCAAAATATAAATTTTTTGAAAAAATGATTTGTATTTTAAAAATTATGACATTTATTATTTATTAAACAAAATTAGAAAAAAAAAGCAGTTGGTATTAAGTTGCACCGATAGTTAAGGATTTATTTGAGTTATTCAGAAGGCAAATTTATTGAAATTTTCTATTTGGACTAAATAGATATAAATAATGTAAATCGTGGAGTTTTTGGCTAGAATTATTTCCATTAAGTGTTTTGGCCGTTCTCATATATTTTGTACAATTTTTTATAATTTGTCAGGATTATAAGCGTGACAAATTTAAAACATTTAGATTGTAATTTGTAACACTTATACTATGTCACGATTATAAGTGTCACAATTAAGGAGAAAAATTACAAAATTTCCTATGTGACAAAATAAATGTTTTTTTTTTTGAAAGGTAAATCATTCGATTAAAGATTGAAAGAAAGCCTATCAGCATAAAGATGGCTGACAATACAAGAGGGAATTTCTCCCTGCCAACTGTTGTTTGACTGACTTCTAATAGCAACTTGTGCCAATTGGTGAGCAACAATATTTGCTCCTCTAGGCACATACTTAATTTCTAAATGAGAAAATAAAAACATCATCTTTTTACAATCGAGAATGAGACTACGAATGCGCCAAGGATATTTGAGGCGATCGTCGAGAAGATAGTTAACCATATTTTCAGAGTCGCCTTCAATAATAATGGATGAACAGCTAAAATAATGTGCCATTTCCAATCCTTTTAGGAAAGCTCTGGCTTCTGCCTCCAAGGCGGCATCAACATCATGCCAATTTCCATTATAAAAGCAAGAACCAGCAATAAAAGTTCCTTCAGAATCATGCATGACAATCCCTGCAGCAATCGAGTTTGGAGCAGTACCTCCATCGACATTTAATTTCATGGTGCCTGGGGGAGGGGGGACCAGGTTGGACTATGTGTAGTAGTTGGTTCCTGTCTATCTTCAAGGGGCCCTGAAGTCGGAGGAGAGTTGTATTCCCAGTAGAGTTTATTCGCCATGGTCACAACAGATTTCACATCCACCCTAATTTTGTCAAAAATCCATTTGTTCCTAGCCTTCCATATACTCCATAAAATAGCACAACCGAGTTTGAAGACCTCCAAAGATTCACTGGAACTCAACCAAGAGTTAAATAACATTGGAATTGTGAAATTTTGAGATGTCTGATTAGTCTTGAGGCCGATAGGAGAAATAAACCAAATTTGTTTTGAGACATCACAATTTAGGAATAGATGTTCAGAGGTTTCCTCAGAGCAGAAGCAAAAATGGCAGGTAGGATCAACTGCTGAGATATGGCGAGCCATATTTGATTTTAAGGCGAGAGCATTATGTAGAACCCTCCATAGAAATAGATGAATTCGAGGAGATATACCTTTAATCATCCAAAACTTCTTCCAATCAAAGACAATAGAGTTACTATTGGCAGAAGATGACGGTTCCGCTTGGATCAAGGTACGATATGCTGATTGTATAGAGAATTCACCTGATTTGGTTTGCATCCATAATAGCTTGTCTTCAACTAGATCCACAGGGAGTTTGATACTTAAAATGGCCAAAACTTCTATTGGGGCGAGTCATAACAAATCAGTTATGAGACACGATTTACTAGCCCCCTACCATGTGTTGTTCCATCCACCCTAAAATCAGGTAGTGTTGGTACCCAAGGATCGTCCCAAATTTTTGCTTGTTGTCCATTGCCGATACTCCAGCAAACATGTGGTCGTAGAAGGTCACGCCCAATGAGGATTCCTGCCCAAATTGGAGAACAATTTGCTACCTTTTTACAATCCCAGAAATTTTGTCGTTGAAGATATCTAGCGAAGACAAATTGAACCCATATGGAGGATTTGGAAGTTAAGAATCGCCATGTGAGTTTCATGAGGAGGGCAGAATTGATCTTTTCTGAATCCCTGATTCCAAGTCCACCTTCAATCGTTGGTCTACACATATTTTTCCATGCCGTGAACACCATGTTATAGCCATTTTCATTGTGATTCCACCAGAAGTTTCTTTGTAAGCAAACTATTTTTTGAGTCACCCCTTTAGGAAGACGGTAGCAGGACATAAAATAAACTGAGAGTGATCCTAATGAAGATTTGATGAGGGTGGTTCTCCCAGCATAAGACAGTAAATAGGTAATCCATCCTTTGAGTTTAGAATGATGCTTCTCAATTAAGCTTTTAAAGCTCGCAATTCTTGATTTCGGTTTAAGTAACTGATATCCTAGGTCTTTGTCATCTTTCTCCATTAATTTGACTCCAAGGATGTCAACAATGTCAGTACATGTAGCCTTGACCGTTCTGGGGCTGAAATAGGTTGAGGACTTACTGAAATTGATTTGTTGGCCTGACCATAAAGAGTACACACCAAGCATTTCTTTTACTGTATTAGCTGCATCATGGTTAGCTGAACCGAAAATAAAGAGATCATCTGCAAACATCATATGTGAAATTGAAGGAGCATATCGATTAAGCTTAAACCCACAGTACAAGTCATCACGTTCATAATAGTAGATTATACGGGATAAGACTTGTGAGCAAAGGATGAAAAGGTATGGAGATAGTGGGCATCCTTGACGCAGCCCTCTACTTGTATGAAAATTTCCTTTGGGTACTCCATTGACTAGGTTAGAGAACTGGGCCGATTTGACACAGAGCATTATTAGGTCATGAGTTTTGTCTAAAATGCCAAAACCTTTAAGGACAGAGCTTAGAAAATCCTATTCGATCTTATCATACGCTTTTGACATATCTAGTTTCAGGCAGAAGGTTCCTTTCTTAGCTGAGAAAGATTTCATACAGTGGAAAATTTCATGAGCAATAACCAGGTTGTCTGAAATTTGCCATCCTGGGATGAAAGCATTTTGGAACTCCGATATGAGAGGAGCTAGAAGGGGTCTGATTCGGTTTGTGAGGATTTTCGACACCATTTTATACGTTACATTACAAAGGCTAACTGGTCAAAAATCCGATGGGACCGATGGGGATGTGACCTTTGGTATCAAGGCTATGGAAGTCTCATTAAAAGAATCTGGGAAAATAATATCCTGAAAAATAGATTGACAAAGAGGAGTAATACCAGTTCGAATCGTCTCCCAGCATTTTTGATAGAAAAGTGCAGGATACCCGTCAGGTCTGGTGCTTTCAGCGGTCCCATAGAGTGAATAACATCAATTAATTCCTCTTCAGTTGGAACACCATGAATGAATTGATTCTGCTCTTGTGAGACAGGGTGCTCTGTAAGCTTTAATATAGGGATGATGGGTTGAGTGGGGCTTGCAGAGAATAGAGCTTGGAAATGACGAACCAGACAGTTGGAGATCTGCTCAAAATCTGATGTCCATGATTCATCAGGAAGCTGTAGCGATTTTATGTTGTTGCGCCTTTTTCGATTAGTAGCCATGACATGAAAGTATTTTGTGTTGCGGTCATGGTCTCTAATATATTGAGTACGACATCGTTGCTGCCAAAAGGCATTTTCCATCTCAATGAGTTCATTGTGCTTAGAGGTAAGAGTTGAAATCTGTGTACGGACCTCGTCCGTAGGTAGTTTAAATTGTAAGGACAACAACAGATCTCTAATTCGGATCAGTTCGATCCCTATTTTGCCAAAGGTGTTACGACTCAAATCTTGCAACTTTGGTAGGACAAGATGAAGTTTTTGAACCACATTGCTGGAAGGTGTATCAGTCCAAACCTGAGTAAGGGCATCTTTAAATAAGTCGTTGCATAGCCAATATGCCTCAAATCTGGTTGGGCATCGCCTTCGTGGTTGCTTGGGATCCAAGTTGAGTAGAATTGGGCAATGATCCGAGTTGATGTATGGTAAATGGGTTACAGTAGAGTGAGGAAAAAGCTAGAACCAAGAAATGTCGGCAAAAGCTTTGTCGAGTCTTTCACAGATATTGAATTTCATACTTCTCTTGTTTGTCCATGTGTAAGCAGGACCATTATAACCCAAATCAATCAGACCACATTGATTTAGAACATCATTGAATTCTGCTGCCATTTTGTGGTCAATACTTGCACCCCCTATTTTTCTGAAGAAGATGAGATGGCATTGAAGTCACCTATACAAACCTAAGGAGTAGGTGAATTAGAAAAGGACTTAAGATGATTCCATAATCGATGACAGTATCTCCGATTAGGGGCTCCATAAACACAAACAAGCTGCCAATCAGGTTTTCCATGATCAGCACTAATACGCAGGGTGATGAAATTGGATGACAAGGCTATAACGTTAGCATGGATTGAATCGTCCAACAAAGCCATAGGCCTCCAGAACGTCCAACAGAGGGAACACAAAAATGATTAGAAAAACCAAGACGACGAAAGATAGAGGATGAGTAATTCAGAGAAGATTTGGTTTCAGAGATGAAGAGGAAATTTGGTTTGGTAGCTTTGAGAAACGAACGGAGAGTTAGAATTGTCGGGTCATTTCCCGCCCCCCGACAATTCCAAGATAGGACTAACATTTCTCTTGCGGCTATTTGGGGTCAGCCGCCACCACCCATGATGAATCAGTAAAGGACACTAGAAGACGTTTTGATGAAGATCCATGAGAGCTTGTGAGATCAGACAGATCAGAAACTAGCCGCTTCATAGCGGGTTTTAGAGGTATAATATTGTGATTACTAGATGAATTGGGGTCTGATTTGGTGGCTGGATGGTTGACTGCACGGGCCCAGGTTTTCCAACGACGACTAGGGTTTAGAGACATGGCTGAGAGGACTGGGTGTGTGGGGTTAAGAGGTTCTTATATGTTCTTCTTAGGGGTAAGGGTAAAGCTCGTTAAGTTCTGAAACTGGAAGAACACTGATGATGGATTAAAATATAATATGCTCAACGATGTGGGGGGTAGTTGGAAATCCCTAATAATTGTATCTTCCGTAATAGATAAATCAGAGGTTTTGTTTATATTTGTAGCAGAGATTTTGGTGTGTACCTCAGTGTGCATCTCATGGTCCTGTTGGATAATAGCCAGTGGTTCAGATTTGTTTATATCAGGAGAGGATGAATTCAGTACCGTAGCAGGTAGATCTGTGTGTGACTCATTCTCCTCATTTTCGGTACTTTGCACAGGAGTTGGATTTGATGGGATTATCGAGATATTACCCAAGTGTTGTTGTTTGTTGTCAACATTTAGCTTGCTCTTGGGGGAGACAACTTTAATTGATTCATCATACCGAGGCTTCATTAACTTATGGAATCTAGATTTTTCATTTTCCGACCAAGATTCAGAGAATTGCGAAAGAAAGTCCAAATGTTGACGACATCGATTTAAAACATGGTAAAGGCAGCCACAATAGAAGCAAATCGAGGCAGCCTTTCATACTTGAGATCTATTGTACATCCATCCGTGTTATCTTACAGTTTTGATATCACGAATCCACTTAAGCATCTTAAATTAAACAACAATGAGCTTTTGCGATGTCTTTATAAACTTCCACTACAGTTTTAGACCATTACAAATTCCTCTCATCTTTGTTGTGGCCTAACTTACACCTTAAGGTGTAAATCACCATTAATGTGAAGGGTATTATTAACACTCTTTTATTAAAGCATATTTGCATGTGCAATCAACAATGGTTTGTTTATTCTTTAGAATTTTTTTCCACACTCCAACACCAAGGTTTTGGGTGCTATCAGTTGGCGTGAAGGCCTCTTTCTTTCCTTCATACTTTTCAAAAATATCTTTTCTCCACATCACATCTTTGCCTCCTGGTACCTCCATAGCCATTTTGATAATAAAGCTTTATTTGAATTCCTCAAATTTCTCACTCCAAGACCACCCATATTTTTTAATCTACAGACCTTAGCCCAAGCTACCCAACATAGTTTTTTCTTTGTAGTAGTAGATCCCCACAAGAAATTCTTCATTATTTTAACTAATTTAACTTCAATATCAGTCGGAATGGTAAACAAGGATAAGAAATAAATTGGCAAACTTGCCAACGCACTCTTGATTAGGGTTAATCTACCCTCTTTAGAAAGAGTGTTTCTTTTCCAAATCGTAAGTTTCTTCTCCATCTTCTCCACCACTGAATCCCAAACAGATTTGGCTCTTTGATCTGCACAGACAGGAAGTTTTAGGTATTAAATGGTTGACTTCTCCCAATTGACTTTTAATCCTGTTACTGCTTCAAAGATAGTCAAAATAATTTTTACAGCCATTACTTCCCGTTCTTTAGCATCAACAAAAATCATCACATTGTCTGCAAATTGCAGATGTGTGATTAAAGTTCCACCCCTCATAACTGAAGATCCAGAAATAGGGTTAAGATCCTTAGCCTTACTTAAAAGATTTGAGAGAACTTACACCACCATAATAAAAATTTAGGGAGAAAGAGGGTCCCCTTGGCGGATTCCTTTAGATGGAATGAATTTTTCAAATGCTTCTCCATTAACCATGACAACATGTTGAACCGAGGAATAACACCAATGCATCTATTATTTCCACTTAGAACCAAAACCAAAAAGATCGAACAAGTGGTCTGATACAATCCCAAAGATTGTATCTAAAATAACTAAAAAAATAGAAGATTAGAAGAAGAAGGATATGATTCAGGCTAATGGAGGAGCCTGTGACCTCAATATTTTAGGGCTGATTGAGGAGCCCACGACCTCTAACAAACACAAAGTGTTTACTGTTTTAATATTTTTCTTCACCATTTTCATTATTTTGGACTCTTTAAATAGAGTTTACATAACCGTACCTATTAACCACAACTACCTAAAATTAAGGAACAACTAAACCCACTACTAACTCTCCTACGTACAACACAAATAGAATCCCTACAAACTAGGAATTACATGAGACTTATTTACAACCCAAACAACTATACCAATTTAATAGCAAATACTACTACACGTACAAAACACACTACCAAGTTACCCAACTAACTAAAAGACTAATTCAAAATAAACTAAACTAACTAAAAGACAAGTAACTTTAATTTGTTGTTGGTCATTGGATGATATCGATCATGATGATCGTATCATTCCATCCCCCTTAAAATGGCCCTTGTCCTCAAGGCTAAAATGGCTGCCACCTGGATCCCAAATGTTGTTGTCCTTTGCCCTTGACCAGATGATTATGGATGCGATTTGAGCCCAATGAAGACTGTGCAGTCGAGTAACTCTAGAATCCTCATGTTGACCACCCATTGATAATTTTTTTGGACGACTTGGTTGTGGAGGTGGAGGTTGTAGTGAAGATGCACTTTTATAATGACGCATTCGATCACAACAACTTCATCTTCAGTTTTTTCGACGAGGCTGGCAACATAAAATTGTTGATTTTCTGTCATATAATACTTTTCTTTCAATATGTTTCCTCTCATAGAAAGAAGCTTGTGTTGATTTAGTAATCAGTGGTGACATTTTAGGAACAGGCAACTCGAAAATGGAAGTTAAACTTTTCATAATCTGTCATTGTGATTCCATCAACTCAAGCATTTCCATCCGAAATTGCCGTAAATCTTCACGTAACACTTCGGAGATCTCCATCTAAGTGTGATGCAACCCAATCCGAAGATCGAACCGCTCTGATACCACTTTGATACAATCCAAAAGATTGTGTCTAAAATAACTAAAAAAATAATATAAGATTAGAAGAAGAAGGATAGGATTCAGACTAATGGAGGAGCTTGTGACCTCAATATTTTAGGGCTGATTAGGGAGCCCACGACCTCTAACAAACACACAGTGTTTACTGTTTTAATATTTTTCTTCACCATTTTCATTATTTTGGACTCTTTAAATAGAGTTTACATAACCGTACCCATTACCCACAACTACCTAAAATTAAGGAACAACTAAACCCACTACTAACTCTCCTACGTACAACACAAATAGAATCCCTACAAACTAGGAATTACATGAAACTTATTTGCAACCCAAACAACTATCCCTATTTAATAGCAAAAACTACTACACGTACAAAACACACTACTAAGTTACCCAACTAACTAAAAGACTAATTCAAAATAAACTAAACTAACTAAAAGATAAGTAACTTTAATTTGTTGTTGGTCGTTGGATGATATCGATCATGATGATCGTATCATGGTCGATTGTGTACTCATTGGCAATGAGTACACCATCCAAAATATGTCTTCCACAAACAAAAGCCCCTTGAAATTGTGATATTACTTTGGGTAACACAATTTTTAATCTTTTCGTAAGTATTTTGGACATGATTTCGTAAACACCACCTACCAAACTGATTGGCCTATAATCTTTAGGGGTTATGACCTCCTCCTTAGGAATCAGACAGATTGATGAACAATTCATTCTCCACTCTAGTTTTTCTTCTTCGTAGAATTCCTTCAACACGTCCAAGATATCAGTTTGCACTATTAGCCAGCGCTTCTTAAAAAATTCAGCAGGAAAGCAATCGAGTCCTGGTGATTTAATGCTGCCCAACAAAGAAAGTACAAAAAGTACTTCATTTTCTTCAAAGCATCTTTCCAGCCATCTACTGTCCCTTTTTTCAATTCTCCTAAAGCCAGTACCGTCCATCTTCGGTCTCCAATCTTTTGTTTCAGTGAAAAGATTTCCGAAATAACCTTTAAAGGCTCCCAAAATATCTTTCTGATTTTCCAGGACACTGTTGGAATAAGGAGTTTATTGTAAATATCTAGTTAGTCCTTTAAATATTAGTTATTTGTAATTAAACCCAGGGGGTATTAATGTAATTGTGTAAATAACACATCTCCTTAATATAGATCGATTTTTTCAGTTTAGAGAGTTAATCTCTCTACAATTTCAACCATACCTGCTGTTTTGTTCTTCATGGTATCAGAGCACAATACCCTAACTCTGATTTTGTAAGAGGAAAGCCCTAACTCTAGGATCGGGAAACTCTTCTTGGCCTTGGCATTTCAGCTGGCATCTCCCTTGATCCTTGCTAATCACCTCAGCAGTAAGGAGATCAACTACATCCCTCCTTTAATCTTGAAATCAGGTGAGTACAATCAATCTTGCTCATCGTTAGCTTCCGCAACCTTCCCTGATCAGTCTTGTAGCCTCTACGACTTGATTTGGACCTGATTGTCTAGTTGACTGCTGCTAGTGCTTTGTGGTTTGATATATCTAGGGTTATTTGCTGATTTTTGAACTATTTTAGGGGTTATTTGCTCAGTTTTTTGAACTGTTTTGACCTGTTTGTGGTTATTCCTTTCTTGGATTAAGAAGAAAATGACTGACAACAGTTTATCCTCTCAAACTAATCTTTCGACACCAGTAGATACTATTCACCAGGACAATATGAATGTCCAAATGACAACTTGCAAACTGGATGGAACAAATTTCTTGTTTGGTCTCAATTTGTGAAACTTTACATTACCGGTAAGGGAAAACTTGGATATTTGACTAGAGATAAGGTTAAACCAGCAGAGAATGATTCCATATTCTCTACTTGGGTGGAAGAAAATGCCATGTTAATGTCTTGGCTTCTAAATTCTATGGCTCCAGATGTTAGCTCTGGGTTTTTGCGCCTATCCACAGCTAAAGATATATGGGATGTAGCTGCTCAAACTTATTGTGTTGGGGGTGATGCTTCACAAATTTATGACTTGAAATGTAGAATTACAAAGACAAGTCAGAAGAATAGGCCTTTGTCTGTCTACTTTAATTCTCTTCAAGCCCTATGGCAGGAACTTGATTTTTTCCAACCTTATGATATAGAATGTGTGACTGATACATCTAAGTTACTAAAGAGGATTGAGGATGAGCGTATATATGAGTTTTTTGCTGGTTTTGATCATGAGTTTGATCCAAATAAGGTTCAGATTCTAGGGAAGGATACACTTCCTTCATTACGAGGGGTTTATACATATGTTAGAACTGAAGAGTTTCGCCGGGCTGCTATGTTCTCCTCTATCTCTCAAGAAAGTTCTGCTTTAACTTCAGCTGTTACACCACAGGTTAATGTAGTTTGCCAAAGTGCATCTGTTGTTGGGCCTTTGCGGGGCAACCAAAAATCTGATGATAAGGACCCACAGTATTGTGATTTTTATAACAAAACTAGACATACTCGAGAGACATGCTTTAAACTCCATGGTCGTCCTTCCTGGTATGGTGGAAGTTCTGGTAGAAGTGGTGGAGGTTCTGGTAGAAGAGGTGGTGGTTATGGTGGCAGTGGGGGAGGTCGGTTTGGTGGTTATGGTAATTCGAGCGCATATCATATAACCACAGATATGCAGCCTCAATCTACCTCATCATCCTCTGATATTCCACCTCAGTACTCTCAAGCTCAGATGGAGCAAATGATTAAGGATTGTGCTCGAATGTTGACATCAAAAGAGGCTTCTACAGGGTCTAGTTCTTTGGCCCACACTAGTAACCCAGGTAACTTTGGTAATGCTTTAACTTCATCTTGTAACTTATATGAGGATTCATGGATTGTAGACACAGGGGCTACTGATCACATGACCAATAAGTCCACACATTTTTCAATTTACAACTTTCATCCTAGTAAATCTTGTATTAAAACTGCGGATAGATCTACATCCACTGTCTCAGGTGAAGGTTCTATTCTTATAACCAAATCTATGCCTTTATCTACTGTCTTACATGTTCCCAATTTTTCTTGTAATCTGTTATCCTTTAGCCAAATCACCAAAGCTTTGAAATGCTCCGTGACTTTCTTTGATTCCCATTGTATCTTTCAAGACCTTCTCAGGGGAAAGACGATTGGTCTTGGTAGAGAAAGAGGCGGCCTTTATTACTTGGACATGAAATGGCGAGTAAGTGATGACAATGGACAAGTTCTCCAGTCAGCTAGTATATCTAAAGTTGAGGAGCAAGTTTGGTTATAGCACAAACGATTGGGACATCCTTCTTTTGGGTACTTGCAAAGGTTGTTACCATCATTATTTTTAGAACTTGATATTTCTAAGTTTCATTGTGAAGTTTGGGAGTTATCTAAACATCATCGTGTTCAATATCCTTTAAGTATGAATAGAAGCTCAGTTCCTTTTGTTATCATACATAGTGATGTTTGAGGTCCTTCCCGTGTGATTAATTTATCTAGATCTAGATGGTTTGTGACCTTTATTGATGATTGCTCTTGTGTTTCTTGGGTATATCTATTAAAAAAAAAGTGATGTGTATTCTATTTTTCAGATCTTTCACAAACTGATTCTTACCCAATTTAACACTAAAATTCAAGTTTTAAGTTCTGATAGGGGGTGAATACCTTAATCACGGCCTTGATTCCTATTTCTTAGAATATGGCATTGTCCATCAGATCTTATGTGTTGATACCCCCCCAAAAAAATGGAGTTGCTGAGCGAAAGAATCGCCATCTTCTTAAAGTTGCTCGTTCCTTGCTCTTTGCTATGAATATCCCTAAGATATATTGGGGGGATGTTGTCCTTACAATAGTCTATTTGATTACTAAAATGCCTTCTCAGGTTCCACAGTTTAAAACCCCTCTTAATGTCCTCTCTCACTTTCACACCTCTCCCACTCTTCTTTAAGTTTCCCCAAAAGTTTTTGGTTGTGTGTGTTATGTTCATGTTCATAAGCAGGGAAGGAGTAAATTAGACCCCAGGGCTCTTAAATGTGTTTTCTTAGGATATTCTGCTACTCAGAAGGGCTACAAGTGTTGTCACCCTCCTTCTGGTAAGATACTTGTTTCCATGAATGTTACCTTTTGTGAAGAATAAGCTTATTTTGCAATGCCAGATACTTCTCTTCTGGGGGAGAATGCGCATGTTGAAGATAAGTCTTGGGATGATCTATCTCCAGTTCTAGAACTAAAAGTTTATGTGCAAAATAAGCTGCTACCTATGGCACCACAAAATCAAGATTCTACGCCTCAGCTTCAAGTTTACAGACGGAAAAATAAGGACCCTCTTAATCAACCTCGTCAATCATCTGTTCCTGTGACAGGTAACTCTGAGACTGAACCTTCTGATATTCCTGTTAATGATGATATTATTGTTAATGATGAAATTTCAATTGATGATCCTACTAATCTTGTTGATCCACAATTGATGTCTAATCATGATAATCTTGTTAATGATCCTACACCTTCTCGGTATCCTACTCGTAATTGTAAGCCTCCAGCTCGTTATTGTTGCTCTACTGATCATCCTATTTCTAATTTTGTGACTTCTCATCATCTCTCACCATCATACATTGCCTTTGCAAATCAGTTATCATCTGTGTCTGTCCCTCAAAGGTTACAAGATGCTCTTATTGACCCAAAGTAGGTAAAAGCTATGACAGAAGAGATGAAAGCACTTTAGGAGAACTCCACATGGGATTTAATTGAGTTGCCAAAAGGGAAGAAAACAGTTGGTTTTAAGTGGGTGCTCACAGTGAAACACAAGGTAGATGGCTCAATAGAGAGATATAAGGCGAGGTTAGTGGCTAAAGGTTATACCCAGACCTATGGAATTGACTATCAAGAAACCTTCGCACCTGTGGCAAAGATGAACACTATTCGAGTTCTGTTATCCTTGGCAGCAAATCTTAATTGGCCCCTTCAGCAATTTGATGTGAAGAATGCTTTCCTTAATGGGGACTTAGCAGAAGAAGTACACATGGATGTTCCTCCAAGTTTTGAGATCACTACTGACAAGAGAAAGGTATGTAAGTTGAAGAGGTCTTTGTATGGCTTAAAACAATCTCCAAGAGCATGGTTTGGAAGATTTACCCAAAGTATGTTAAGGTATGGGTATCATCAAAGTCAAGCAGATCATACTTTATTTCTGAAATATTTACCTCAAGGGAAGATTACTGCTCTTATCGTCTATGTGGAGGATATTGTGGTGACTGGTGATGATGTAGAAGAAATGGGGAGATTGAAAATGTACTTGGCCAGGGAATTTGAGATCAAAGACTTAGGGACACTACGTTATTTTTTGGGAATTGAAGTGGCCAGGTCGAGAGAAGGGATCTTTGTCTCACAGAGGAAGTATGTTCTTAACCTTCTAGTCGAGACAGGGATGTTGGGGTGTAGGCCTATTGATACACCAATTAAGCAAAACCATAAGTTGAGAGAAGATACTGAAGACACTTCTGTGGACAGAGATAGGTACCAAAGGTTAGTAGGAAAATTGATTTACTTGTCCCACACACGCCCTGATATTGCTTATGCTGTAAGTGTAGTAAGTCAATTTATGCATGCACCTTGTGAGGCTCACATGGAGGCTGTGAATAGGATTCTTCGTTACTTGAAGTCTGCCCTAGGAAAGGGGTTATTGTTCTCCAAGCATGATCACCTAGAGGTGGAGGCATACATTGATGGAGGTTTCAAGCGTGATTGCCTACAAGTAGAAGCATATACAGATGCAGATTGGGCAGGTTCTGTGATGGATCGTAGGTCAACCTCTGGTTATTGTTCTTTTGTAGGGGGAAACCTAGTTACTTGGCATAGCAAGAAACAATCAGTGGTTGCTAGGTCGAGTGTTGAAGCTGAGTTTAGAGCTATGGCTCACGGGGTTTGCGAATTGTTGTGGTTAAGAATATTATTGAAGGAGCTTAGGTTCGACATTAGAGGTCCCCTGAAATTACATTGTGACAACCAGGCTGCCATTATCATTGCTCACAATCCTGTTCAACATGATAGAACTAAGCATGTTGAGGTAGATAGACTCTTTATCAAAGAAAAACTAACAGCAGGTTTGATAAGCACTCCTTTTGTGAAGACTGAAAATCAGATTGCTGATATCCTAACAAAAGGAGTTCCAAGTCGACCATTCAACTCCTTTCTCTTGACAAGCTGGGCATGCGAGACATCTATGCTCCAGCTTGAGGGGGAGTGTTGGAATAAGGAGTTTATTGTAAATATCTAGTAGTCCTTTAAATATTAGTTATTTGTAAATAAACCCAGGGGTTATTAATGTAATTGTGTAAATAACACATCTCCTTAATATAGATCGATTTTTTCAGTTTAGAGAGTTAATCTCTCTACAACTTTCAACCATACTTGCTGGTTTGTTCTTTAGACACTCCCTTCAATTGTTATTTGAAGGATATATTACTTTTTACTTTCAATTTTCAGTGATAATGTTATACTCTTCTCTCTTTTTCGTCTTTGTAAAACCTACTATGACTTGATCCTTATTTTGGTAAGTAAGTATCCATCGTATGGTGCGACTATTTATCTATAATAGTATTTTATGCTATTTTTCAAAACTTATACTATTTTCAAAATGGTTGGGGGTTGTTTTAAAATTTAATTTTAAAAAATTTTTGGTTTCCATGGATTTTTTTTAGAACTCAATTTAAATAGTAGTTGACATTTAAGTGATAGATGCATATGTGAAAGTAAGATTAGGCATTTAAGGCACTTTGAAAATTTATTTATTTCTAAACTAAAATGGCAATTGTTTTTTCAAGAACTTAGAAAAAAGGAGTGTGTCTAATAAGAGAGATCATTACAGTTCGTCTGATCTGACAATGAATTACAATCCAAACCAATCCAATGGTCCAAAAAGTAGTCGATTCGTTAAGGGTTATGATCTTGCCATCAATGATGTTGATCCAGCCCAATCCAAATGTTAAAAAACAAGCCATTTGGATAAGGATATATTTGTTTGGCTAAGGCCGTGTTTGTTTTTTCTTTTTGAATTTTTGATTCAATGTTTCAGTCAAATAAAACTTCTAACTTGGATGCCAATGAGTAAGCTATAGTTTATAGCTGAATGGAGGGGATGGACATCTAATTCGACCAAAATATTATTATATCCCCTACACTTTTAAAAAATAACAATATCATCAACATCATTTGAAAAAGTACAAGGTCTCTTTATATCATTTGAATCTGAGAATAGAACAGAAAAAAAAACACAAAAATCTTCATTAGATCTATTACTTATGATTTGTTTTCCTTCTCTTTTTTATTTCACAAAAAATTACCCCCTCAATAAATCGGAAACCGACCGACGAAACCCTAAATCAAATATAAAAGCATAATTTAGAGGTTAGAAAACTAAACCCGAAACCCTAAAAGTTTACCTCAAGAAATCCTTACAACAAAAACAGAGATCGATGAATCAAATCAAATACCACACCCATACAAAATTGTCCTATCTGTAACTCCTCGACAGAAACCCTAAAACTTTCCTTCAAGAAAACCTTACCGCAGAAAAAAGGATTAGTAGAGAGCGAACCCGCCAAAGAGAAAAGTGACCGACAGAAGGTTCAAACCTTAAAGTTTGTTCTGTGGCCGATATTTACATAGAGAAAGAAGCGGCTACCGAAAGAGGCAGAGAGGGATCGCGTAGGGCAAGAACTATGGAGCCCTCAAACTAGGGTTGTCAACGGTTTTGTTGCAGGTCGGTTATTAAGATACCCAGACACGGAACCTATTTTAAGGCTAGGTTTCGTGTTTTTTAGGCTCGGGTTCTGGTCTTCAATTTATAGTTACGAGGCCGCTTGCACCTAATAAGGTATTTTTGCCATCGAATTCATTGAGTTATCTTTTTCCACAATGAATTAATAAAAAAAAAAGTTAATTTAGTTTACCCCCAGAATAATTGGCCAATCAGACTTACCCCCTCAAAGATCAGATATTGAACTTACCCCCTCAAACTCACGGTTTCCGTGATTCTGCCGTTAGAAGGCACACGTGCGTCTCACACGCTCCATTTTTTGAGGGGGGTAAGTCCGATTAGCCAATTATTCTGGGGGGTAAACTAAATTATCCCAAAAAAAAGGTGCAGAGTAGAAATTAACCCTGAGAGAGAAACCAAAATGGAGAAATGGATGTTGGTGTTTAGGGATTTGATTAATCAGAATTCTTAATTACTTTTTTATCATAATTCTTAATTACTTCTACTCCTTCGACACCACTTCATCTTCTCCATCCTCAAATTCATCATAAATTTTCAGAGAATGAGATCTACTGCTCTTCCTTCTCTATATTGGGCTCTTTCCAATGACATCAATGAATTGATTAAATCTAGACAAAAGCTTTAAAATTTAAGAGAACTTCACTATAATTGACCACATAAAAAAGATAAAAATATTAACCAATTGTTCTAATTTACAAGGACGAACCTAAAAGACCCTCTCATCAAAGACAGCAGGTGAGATTTGAAGAGAATTTGAACTATTCCATCACTAAAAGCCTAAGTTCGACAAACAATTGTGATTTCTCCCCACCATCACTGGTGATGACGAACCGAGTGGAATTTATACTGACGAAGTTCATCTTAGGCAGCCATACGATCGGAAATTTGAACCTGTCACCGAAGTTTAGGTAAAGAAGAGAAGCTAATGTCAAAAAACTAAGAAGGGGATAAACCCTTTTCTTCCACAATAGTTCCAAAACACCATCACCCATCTCTCCATTTTGGTTTCTCTCTCAGGGTTAATTTCTACTCTGCACCATTTTTTTTGGGATAATTTAATTTATCCCCCCCTCCCCCAGAATAATTGGCTAATCGGACTTACCCCCCTAAAAAATAGAACGTGCGAGACGCACGTGTGCCTTCTAACGGCAGAATCACGGAAACCGTGAGTTTGAGGGGGTAAGTTCAATATCTGATCTTTGAGGGGGGTAAGTCCGATTGGCCAATTATTCTGGGGGTAAACTAAATTAACCCTAAAAAAATGTTCTATAAAAAAATAAGGGTAAATTCAATTTACCCCCCAAAATTAATAGCTAATTGAACTTTCCCCCCTCAAAGATTGAAAATTGAACTTTCCCCCCTTCAATTGACGGTTTCCGTCAGAATGTGCATGTGTGACTCACACAGTTTTTCTAATGACTAAAAAGCCCATCACGCGTGAAACACCACCGTTTGCCCCTATTGGTTCCATTGTCGGCCATCATTGTCCCTCACAACTCAGTTCAGAAAAAAAATAAAAAACCCCACACCGATGGGTAAATTTTCCAGGTCCTTTCTCTCTAACCTCTCTCGCCCTCTCTCCCTTATCTCTTACAGATTTGAAAAGATCTGGAAAAAAATCAGGCCTCTCTTTTCACATATCATAGAAAGAGGCTGAAACTGAAAAACCTTCACAGTTCTTCACCCAAATTCAAAGTGAAGATCAAAGAAAAAAAATGCATAAGAAAAAAATTATAGAAAGAAAAACCCAATTTGATCCCTCATTTCTACTAAAATGGGTTTAGTCTGAAATTGAAACCTAGAAGATGAAGTTTCAAAACCATCTCTCTAACTCTTTCTCTATCTTTATGTTGCCCTAACCTTAAACCCTAAAAATAATGGAAAAATGTCTACAAGGAGCAGCAGATCCGAGAAGGTGAACATAATATTTCAGCAATTCGACATGAATAAAGATGGAGGTCTTAATAGAGAAGAAATGGCTTCCCTTGTAGTTGTTGTAAACCCTGAAAGGTCCATGTTTTGTGTTTGTCGAATTTCGTGTCAAAGGTAAACTCAAGATGGTCAATGTAACTTGAGTTAGAGTCTAGTGAGTCTCGGTT
>MVGT01004543.1:0-30764 GCA_002174775.1 Macleaya cordata
TCAAAAAGCACAAGAGAGTTTGCACCTCATAAATGGTTCAACCAAAAGTGCGGGTGCTACATATGGCCCAAACATTACGAATGGACGCGATTCCATAAGTAACAAGAATGTATTTGGGCTTGATCCCGTGTACAAGCGGTCATGGTGCACGTGAATGCTATTCTACGAGCGTGTCATGGAAGACACTTAGGCGCGATCCTCAATGTTGGCAACCATGATGTCTCAGTGTGCGATCACTTGGACTCCGTGACATGACACATGTAGCACGAGAGAAAGTTTGTTGATTTTGAAAATGATTTGACATGTGTATTGGTACACATGGCCCAATGGGTCTTAATGATGACACGTGTTTGCTATTGCATACGTGGCATGATGATTTTGAAAACAATAGATGAGTTATGCCTAGAGATTCGGGCACGAATAATCTAGATATCCTAGCTCTTGAAGAATTTCTAGCTCTAGGATGAATATGATCCAAAGCTAATGCAAGTGATTTGAATATTAGATAGAAAACTTAAGTTTCTTTTCTTATTCTTGAAATCTTTGATTATTACAAAGGTGGGGTTAGTCTAAGAATTAACCCAACTAATCGAGTGTGCAAGACCATCGACGTGGCGTAGGCACGCATGCCACACTTAGGAGTGCCAGTCAATGGTGGTCACATTTCAACGAGTTTAGATCAATTCCTAGCCTAATCCCGAAATTAACACACAACCCTAATTTCTAATGCATTTCTTAAACTAAGGAGCCTAACTTAGATTAACTAATCTAAGAGAGAGAAACCTAGTTCAATTTTATTTGATGGGTTAGGGTTTTGAATTAGGGTTTAGGCATTTCCAAGCCACAAAAAAAAGGTGGGCCTAAGTCAAGATGTATTCTTGCTAGGCCAACACAAGAAAATAGGTTTATGAAATCCAAATTTTTTTTTTTTTTTTGAAGAAATGAAATCCGATTTCAAGAAATGAGTTTAAAACTCATGAAGCAAGCCCAACACTCAACAAAATGTAGAGTGGGTTTGCTTGAGAATGGGCTTGCCAAGCCCATAAAACTTATTTGAAGTTTTATTTTCATTATTGTTTGATTTCTAAGACACATCATCAAGAGTGACAAGTTTCTAATGTAAACCCTAGGGTTTCATGTAAAACTAAGACGGAAATACTTGAATGTAAACATGCAAAATAATGTATTAATGTGAAATTAGCAAAATAAACATTTCTACGTATTAAACATTCTCTTAGGCATTTTGTCGAACACATTAAATGTGTACATTCAAACTACCATAACTTCTTCGTTTCACAACCTTTTTGACTCATTCTTGAGCCCTTTTTGTGTATTTTTTCATGTTTTACAAGACTATAATATCAGATTTTTTATTTGAAACTTGTATTGATAGATTCCAGCACATTTTTGCTCATTTTTTTTATGTTGTAGAGATGTAAAAATCAACCCTTACACACCCACATGTTTGTAAGCATGACCAAATGATTAATTCATACTAAATATGACATCCTTACCATTAAATATGCATTTTATATAAATTAGGACATCATCACATGATGGAACAATATCTAAAATGGGCTAATCTTGCTAGCTCATCTAACCACTCATTATTTCATGTTACATGAATGCTAAACATGTTTAAATCATTATTTATTTTAAGTGGTATTTAGAGATTTCAACAATAATAAAGATTAATAACAATGCATTCCAACAAAATGACTAACAAGTTATTTATGCACATAAAAATGATATCATGAAGAAAGATTCATAAAATGACACATTTATTTATTTCTTTCTTTCAACTACAACATACAACATTTAGGATGTAATTTCTACTACAAATGAAAATGGGGTGATGATCACTTACCTATTTTGCTTAAGATCCATAATAAAGAGAGTGAAGAAAACCCATTGATCAACCCTCCATTAAGACATAATGATTTATTTTGTTGATGATAAATGAAGAAAATAAAGTTTTCTTTTGAAAAGTGATGTGATCTACCACTAGCTTTCTCTAAACCAACCTCAAAATGGAAAGAAAAACTCAATTAGTTTGACTTCTTCCCATGATGAATGAGGTTTGAATGTGCAAGGTCTAGGCTAGGATGGGTGGTGTAGATGATGATTGATGAAGAGTGAAGGCTAAGATCTAATGAAAATGGATTTACTCTCACCTAACTCTATTTCTCTCCTTCTGAAGCTCTTGAATGCTCTCAAGCTATTCAATGTTACTCATGCGATCCATTAAATGCATATCCCATGAGATCTATTGAATGCTCTCCAAGAGATCTCTCCAATGCTCCTACTAGAGTTCTATTCAATGATCTCCTAAAGATCTATTGAATGCTCCCCCTCAAAATGTTAGAGATCTCCTCTATTTATAGGAAAAAAATAGGGCTGGTGGGGTGTAAACAAGATTAGGGTTAAGGGATGAGAGTGGACTGAATTGGTTTCGAAACTAACAAGCTCCTGTGATGGTTATTGCCTTTTGGTTTCGAAACCAACATGTTTGATTTCGAAACAGACTTTTCCCTATATAAAATAATACCATCAATGCAGTTGGTTTCGAAACCAAACTTCTTGGTTTCGAAACCAACACTGTCCAGATTAAAAATTTATCTTTTAAAACACATTTTATCAAGAGTAAACAGTGTGGGAAACACTCTTAGCAATCTAACCACCTATGGTACTTAGTGTTCTAAGTCACTTACCATCCTAGGATGTCTTCCGGNTCCAATTTGAATCTAATTTTGAGATTTTCACCTAATTTCTTCAATTAGGCTCAAATTTAAGCCAAATTAAGTCCAATTGAGTTGAGGTATGGTCAAATTGAGTTGAATTAGTGGTTGATTGAGTTGAATTAAGGATGTTTTATGCCTTGATCTCGCAGCGCACTCCAATTTTGGGTGTTTAGCATCCGAGGGCAAAAATTAGTGTCTACATTAATAACACCAAAATGATGCTACCGAAGAATGCTACCGGTGACCGAAAAATTATGTTCGGAGGTTCATGAAGGAACACAAATTGTATGGAGAAGAAGATGGGATTTGGTCGGTGGCCTTTGGAAAAGTGGTTAGTAAAAAAAACTCATAAGGACCTCAAAATAATAAAAAAAATTTGGTGAAGCAGCCCATATCACTTATGGCCCTTACCCTATTTTGAACAGCCCATATCTCCTCACAGCTCTTATCCATTTTTGGATGGTAGTTACTAGTGGCCTTAAAAAAAATGTTAATTTAACTTAGCCCCTAGAATAATTCTCTATTTAGACTTACCCCCCTCAAAGATTCTGTAATTAATTTACCCTCTCAAATTCACAGTTTTCATCATTTCTCCATTTGAAGGCGTATGTACGGCTCACACACTCATATTCATGACCAAAATGCCCATCACATACTACACACGTGACTCACCTAATAAGGAAAAGTTAGTCTATCTTTGCCCCCCATTCTTTCTCTCTCCATTTTCTTTCTTTCTCTCTCTCTCTGTCCGCCATTAACTAACCTTGAATATGTATACTGAGTGGAATCCCTAATTTTTTCTATCTCTACAAACCCACATATTCTTTTCCACTCAACCAAATGAAGGAAACCAACCATTATACCAACCCTGGATGTCATTTTTACATAATAAAAAAATATCTGAAATGTATATAGGAATCCTCATGATATTCTTTCATGTCATTTTGACCTAACTTCACAAATTAAAAAATCATTTAGGTCAAACAAAACCAAATCAACAAAGATCTACACTTCCACATGCAAAGATCTAATAAACCTAGCTACATTTATTTATTTTTCAAATGATGTAGCTCAAATACGATGAGAACAAAAAACAGAGGAATTAACACTCAAACTAAAAATAAATCCACAAATCTTGATATAAATTTATGCTCTGAAAAAAAATATAGATTTGAAGCTCAAAAATCAAGTTACGAAACCCTAGATCATACCTTTTTTTTTAGAGTGAGAGAGATATACAACAAGAATTTGGTTCTTCTTCTTGTTCAATCATTTTAGGGTTTTTTAGTAGAGGAATGTGGTGACGATTGCTTTGGGAAAAAATGTTGGTTTTAGATTTAGGATTTTGATGGGGGGATTGCAGATGAAATTTCTGGTCCACGGGAAAGAGAAAAAGAAACCAAGGTTATAACTTAATCTCAACAATTTGATATTAAGTTTTAAGATAGACCGTATGATTAGTGGGTTAGGAAGACCTTAAGTAATGCACGTGTTATACACGTGATGGGCATTTTGGTCACAAATGTGAACGTGCAAGAAGCACATACACCTTCAAAGTTAATTACGGAATTTTTGAGGAGTGTATGTCCAAATTTCCATTATATGTAGGGGTAAGTTAAATTAACCCTTAAAAAAACTAAAAATAATATTGGAAAATGTAAAAAAAGTCCCTGTAAAAAAAGTCATTGTGATTTTAGTCATTGTTTTATAAATTTAGTCCCTACTAAAATCATAATGACTTTTTTTTACGAGGACTTTTTTTCTAAAACCCCAAAAAATATATATAAAAAGAAGGTTGTTATCATCTATCCGTCTAAATTTTGACACGTGTTATATGATCATGATTAAGTCGTAGAATCATCATACTCCGAAATAAGTTTCAAAGACATTCTCCACTAAAATTGTGATTGTCTCGGAAAAAAAAAATGGATATGGGGCTGATATTAGAACGGTCAAATTGGATTGAGGGACTGCTAAATGAATCCCAAAATACCCAATTCGATTATAGGGGAAGCTCTTTTTTACTAAATGTGGAATAGGCCCTTTCTCTCTCTAAACTCACAAAAAGTACACCCCACCCTTGCCACCATCTCCAAATTCTCCACTGCCACCTCCACCACCCCCACCCCACTGCCACCACCAACAGCACCTCTACCACCCTTGCCACCATCTCCAAATCTGAATGCATATAAAGTGAAGTGTCGTGGGATATGGGATATGGCCCATTTATTTAGCGCAGAAGCGAAACTACAATAATTTATTCAATAAAATAACACTTAATTAATCTCTCAAAACTAAAACTATTTGCTTCCGCGCTACAGTTTGCATCATAAAGACTGAAGTATCCCAATGTGATTCCACACTGAAAGATGATAAATGTGGTACAGAGGTTGAAAAACTTCTTCCTCTTGACTCAAGGCCAGAAGCATGATGATCAATCAAGTATCTATAACATAGTTGAGAACCAGGAGCACACTGCATGAGGATCAGATTGATCATTGAAAGGATGGATATTAGAATTTCAAGTTCCACACATGCTGAAGATCACAAAGATCCTGAAAGTTACAAACTCAATTCTGCCGAAACTGGAAACATGGAGAACATTCTAAAAGATAAAGTAGGGACAGATGCAGCAGGAACATACCATACTCAAAGTAATATGAAAGGTGCCAGGGAGAAGAAAACATGATGAATGCAAGTAGAGACTCTAATCAACAAGTGACCGAGAAGAGTTGCAGCACCAACCTGAAAAAATCAATCAGATGAACCTAACGTATTGCTCCTCATATTGTGGGTGTGCTTCAGACATGGCAAATGCAAGTCGAGAAAGATTACTTGGGATCTGCTAGATTTTTGCCAACTGCATTGGTCTAAAAAATTTGAATAACCCCAACAACAGAAATGAATTTAACAAACATGCTCTAGTCAGATCTCATAGATGAAGAACTCATCAATATCAGACTTCACCATGGTTACAGTGAAAGGCAAGGAATTTCATCTCTAAGAACCTTAAAAACTATCCTACAGCTCACCTAATGCTAAGAACCTCCTACAGTTCAAAATTTCCTAATGCTAAGAACCTCCTACAGCTCAAGATTTCCTTTGCAACCTCATTTAGTCATATTATTATATCACTATTTACAAACTCCAATAACTGTGGAGACACAAATTTGAAGAGGAGAGGTAGGTGAAGCTTAGTTCAGACTAATCCATTAAGACTAGGTATCTAGGTAAACTTGAGACAGGCATGTTATTGGTGTCAGACATGGATAAAAAGTATCAAACATATTGACCAAAAGAGATAAAAAAAAACAAAAACAAAAACAAAAACAAAAAAAAGTTGGAAGGATCTCATAAACAATGATTTATCCTGAACAGATTAAGATTCCTATCTAAATGGAAAAGAACGACCAAAATTGGGATTAAGGTTTTCCTTGATCATTTCTTTCTCTTCTAGATATGTAAAAACAAGACAAATGGTTACAGCTTACAGGTTAAACCATATTAAGGTACTATTCAGCATAGTCAAAACAGAAATAAGAAACGGAAATGTTATTCTATAAGATCGAAATTTATCAACAAAATCTTACGAGCTGCACACAAATTATGAACACATGCCTAGCCCCTGGAATACAACCAGATAAGCAGAGCTTCTAGTTTTCAGTGACCGGGACCTTGCAAACCATACCTTAATAAATGCAACGAAATATACTGAATAAAAATTCTAATATAATCATAATCTCATTGAAGTGAATCAAACATTTAAAGCACAAATTATCTACGATTCAGTCTGTTCTGAAAAACTCCGATCCTGTAATTAACAAAGATGACAACAATTAAACTATCTTTCTAACATAAGCCAATCTATTTCTAAAATAACCACATAAATGTACATGAGGAAGTAATCACACTAGGTCTCATCCCACTGCTGAATGCACTTGAATTACCGAAGATTGAAGAAGAGATTCAAGCTCCAGGGAGTAACTACCAAGTTGACTGCAGCTTGAAATTTCATCTGGCACAATTTCTAAAGTGGACTTCCCTTCAGCACACTTACAGTGTTCCTTTGATTTGCTAGCAAAGATTTCAACGCCATACAAGTCAAGAGCGTCTTTCGTTGAAACAGAATTAACAGACTCGTATAATATTTGAAGCTTCTCTCTTGCTTCTATGTTTTCAACCAACTTTTCCTTTAGACCATCTGAAAGGCACGCTAATGCACTTCGAATGGGTTGTAAACAAACACCAAGAAGCACATAAAAGATGAATAAAAATTCAGTTTGTACCGATGTTCAAGGAAGTAAAAAACTAAGATATATGTTCAGAAATAAAAAAAAAAAAAAAAAAGTTTACTCTATTTGTTACCTAGAAACGCCTCTTATTAATCCCCACTTGTATCCGACAAGCACAGATTCCTTAAATCCAATATTGAAACCCTCTTGCGTGGAAGCTTCTCTGGCTGATGTTAGACCATCACGATACCCAATCTACAACTCATCAAGCATCACAATATATGTTGGGTCCTCACTTCTCAACCCGGATGATTTTTTATTCTTTTTATTTTTTTTGCACAAAGAAACATAATTAGAAGAAAAATACACGCATATGAGCTACATTTTTGCAAGGATACGGTATGGAATTCGCTGTGCCGCCTTTGCCACTCCCTGTCCAATTCTTCGGATGCTTTAACTGATGGCTCATTAGAATCATCACCGCACAAAGACCCATCATCACACCAAAAGTCGTCGGCATCGCCATTAGGATCTGAAAATACATGCTCTAAACAAGCTCACACTTGAAAAGAATGTAAATGGAATTTTCAAATACAAAAGCACTAAGAATAATTTTGCAATAAGCAACTGTTAAGTGACATCTCTACATAATTTACGATGTACAGCTCACCATGTTGATCATGGAATTTTTGTAACCAAATAGTAGGTGCCAGATTATCCCAGGTAGGCAGGGTGGTCTAAGAAAAATTTGATTGACTTCTCTAGATAGAATTTCATTAATAATATCTCTGTTGCATCCAATTCAACAATGATTTTTGCCGTGGATAAAGTAGGAATGTAATTTTGAAAGGACCTAATTTGTGTATACAAATGTATAGTTTCTTCTAAAGAATTTGCTACATCATCTTCTAAGGTTTTCCAAGAACCATCATCCAAACAGACTATTAAGATAATTCTAGCAAGGAAAAGCTTAGTCTTGAAGAGGGAATTTCCGAATCTTGAAGGCCTTTTGATCAAATACTATAAGTTACTAAAAGATAAATAAGGACAAATAGTTCGTCAATCTTCATTAAGCAATGACACACTCGTGTTATCAAAAGTTACAAAATATCAAGTACACTTTGGTAAACCAGAATTAGATTAACAGAGAGATTTCGAAATCCCTCTAAAACCCAAACAAAATTCCTAAAGCTTCAAACAGATTTTTATAAATTAGAGAAAAAAAATTAGCATAGAAAGTGATTTTGAAATCCCATTGAAGAACAGAGGAGAATGATTAAGAGAGAGACCTTCATAACTTAATCGAATCATTGAAATCGACCCCTCAGTCGCAGATTACTTCTTCTCACGTTCTTCTTCTTCTTCCCCTTCGCTATGCTCCGTAAACCCTAATTATTGTTCCTACTCAATTCACGCTCTTCTACTTTCAAAACTGAAAACGCAGCCCGCTTAAAGGTGCGTCCCGGCCTCCCGGGACATTTTAATTCAACTCCAATTTTTTTCTAACATTTTTTTCTAAATTAATATCACACTTTATTTGTACACTCCATTTACACCGTCTATAAGGCCGTCTATAAGGCCCACATAAAACTTATTCAAAGGATATTGTGAGAATGATCTCCCCAATGGCTCAAAACAAGTAACATCATTGTAAAATTTTTAACTCCACTAAAAAATTGATTAAATATTACGGTAAAATAAATAATTTACATTAAAAATTAACATCAATTTTAAATAGGTTAAAAGTTTTAGAATGATGCGAATTATTATAAGGGTTATCTTTTTTACCACGTAGATCATTCTCACAATTTTATCAGCCACTAGGTCATTCTATTTGGGCCTCCATCGGTTTAAATGAAGAGTAACAATAATAAGTAGGAATATTAAACTAGGGTGGAATTAGAATTTTATCTTTTTTACTCTTTTGCCCCTTCTAAGTGGGGGCATTTTGAGATAGAGGAGATGCAACTAAGCTTAAACTATTTTGTTACCTTTTGTACATCAAACTTTGATGTACATATTCTTTATGTAAGGAAAATTAATAGTTTTTTTATTGTATATCCAATATTTGATGCACCTTGTGCAGACCATCCCCGAACTTAGAAGGCCGTGTGCAAATGGTCCAACAATATATAAAATGGTCATTCTATTTAGAGGACAGTCTAGCTATAGGGCCCACATAAAGATGATCCAAAGGTTGATTGTTGGTGAGAGACAATCTCCTTAGTATGTAGATCATTATAACCAAAAATTTATTGTTCTAAAATTTCAAAACCACTAAAAAACCATTGAAAATTAACGATAAACTGAATTTCTTAGTCATCGTTGAATTTCAACCAAGTATTGACAGAGTTTGAATTTTTTAAACACAACCACTTTTTACACAACCTTGTGGAGGGGCGCATGGGGACGATCCAAGGGATAATTTTCGTCGAAGATGTTCTCCTTACAACACAGATCATCTCCACCGAAAATCAACCTATTATATAAAACTTCTCACCCTTCAAACGTTGATTAAAAATCAAAGTGAGTGGACGATCATTCTAAAACTTGTAATCCCTCCTTAAACTTTTAACTCCCTCACTAAGTAGATGAGCGGGTTCGAAGTTTCAGAATGGACTGATTTTTTGGTGAGATGATATACATGGTAAAGAGATCATCCTAGCTCATTAAAAATCAACCCTTAGATCGTTTCCATGTGGACTCCAAAAGGTTGAGTAAGAGTTGTGTAAAAAGGGGTTTTGTAAAAAGATCCCTCTTTTTTAAATGATGTAATTATTACGGAAGATCTACTTCACTAAATAACAGTCCTTGAATCATATGCATATGGACCCACATCCAAAATATCCTTTTTAATTAGGGTAGAATTTTTCAAAATGGGCCTTGTGGAAGAAAGGGCCATATGCGGTCGCTCAGGATGCACCGCATCAGGGCTAGCTCTAGTCCTTGTCTGCTTCCCACTGTCTTTACGTTGATTGATGTCTAGATTTCAGAACAAAAGTTTCTTGTGGTGTTGTACATCAAAATGAGGATGGTCTTCTAATCATCATATTAAAAAACCAGCTCATTCTAAGACTTCTAATCCTTTCGGATCATTCTTTTAAAATCGATAAATTTTAAACTATCATTTTTATCATTGATTTCATATCAATTTTTGATAGGCTAGAAATCTTAGAATGATCTGATTTTTCATCTAAGAAGCAACAAGAACCAGTACCTTAGATTTGGTTCCACCAGTTTGAGTACTGAAACAAAATATGGTTCTAGTTCGAAGTATAAAGTTCAATAGCGGGAAACAACCCATTGACACTCACTACTGTTGAGTTGATTAGAGCAAGCCTAGTGGGATACCTCAATACATCCCCTAAAAATTAAATTTGGGGATTTAGCGATGAGCAAGTCTAGTGGATTTTTGTTTAAAATGAAGTTTCAAAGTTGGTTATTTTCATTAACAAAATAAAAACAAAGAAATAAGGTGTATCTAACTAGCTCTAGTTGATCTACGTAAAAAAATTAGGACTGTTGATGACCTCAAAATGGCCAATGGAACGATCGGTAGACATTGCATCGACAGAGGTTTGTACTGCTAACAGACCCTCAATTTAGTGGATGCAGGGAAAAGAAATCTGGTGCTTTGGGATACCCAATCGCGATGATTTTCTTTTTTATCATTTGACTGCAAAATTGAAGCTCTGCAGTGTCTGGCTAGTCCAAGCTTTGTTACTACGTCAATGCTATTTTACTAGACTTGGTGGAATCTGAAACTGTCTCGTGCACGTCTTTCTCCATATGTACACGTGTTAGGTTTGATTTATGTACGTTGATGAATTTACACACCTCCAATTTACACTACATAATTAATTTCTTGAAGTGCTCCCAAGGAAGTCAAATACTCTTACTTGTGAATCTAATTTGATATTATCCGATGACAAGATTATTCTAATTAACTCTTTGATTATCTCCACATAGGTCTCACAGGCACTTGTTGTATCTATTATGTTCATGTAACAACAATAAGGCGGAAATAAAACATGAACTAAGGATCTTGATAATAATGCTAACCACTTAATTTAATCAAGGAGACATACCTTTAATCGCGAATCCAAAATCAAGACGGTGAAGCATCGTGAATAGTGGCGTGATCGTTTTACGTCTCTACCCATAAACTACCATTGAACTTGAGAGGTGAGTGCAAAACTGATTTAGGCACTAGAATTGGGTGAGAGTAAGAACCCTAATCACCCTTAATACTTATATATACTACCTATTCCATCATAGGTAGTGTTTGGGTGTTTCCCTACACAACTTAATAAGATAGTCCCAATAACTTACGGGCCTAAGGGATTGAGTTTACACAAAGCCCATGGTTTGTAAACTTAATAGATCATCATACTGGGTTATGTGGGCCACAAATTCTTACATTCTCTCACTTGCCCCATATGACCCATAGTAAAACAAAACAAGTTTTATTTCAAGAAATCATTTCGAAATTATTTTGCAAAAAGATTCAATAATGGGCTTATGACTAAAATGACATACACGTGCGCGATTTGAAAACATCCCAATCCTTAACTATCTTATTAACAATCATAATATCATAATTAAGCAAGCCACTAGCATGAGTCATGGCGGTCATACATCTTTAATCCAACATACTTCCTTCCATGCACCACAAAACTGGAACTCACCTAACATGATCAATAATTAGGGAATCTACACTCATAAAGGCCAACAACATTAATGCCTTTAAATTGGTTCGACTATATTAAGTCTTGTCAAGACTATTCTTGTTGGCATACATCCTATCTCAAACATGTGTACACATAGAAAAAACGGGAAATCAGAAACATAAAAGAATGAAATCTCAAAGATGTCTGATAAAAAATAATCATAACATTCATGTAACCATGTGGCCAACATCATGGGATACATCAAACAATATCATCATGTTCCTTAAATGTTTTAATGATGATCCCTTGGTTAATGGATTCGTAATTATAAGCTACAACTTATACGTTCTAAAGACATATATGTTTCTGAATCTCTCTCTTAAGAAAAAGTATTTAGTCTATTATAATACTTTACTCCTTGAAAGAGATGACCGTTGCGACACATTAAACTCTCAGCGACTTGGCAACAACGTCGACTAAACCCAAGTCCGGAGATAAATTTCACAACCATGACTATAAGTTGTGGCCTCAAGTTTGCCACAAAGTCAATCCTCATTCATTCTTAATGACACAATAATAGATTGACAAAACGTTCATAATCCCTTCTCATTTTTAGGAGTACATAGCCAAAGGTACATCCTACTATCAGGGTAAACATTAGGCTTCCCAAAGCTTCATTATATGATTTTTTTTTTATGTGCTTACACTCCCTATCATTATTTCATAATAGGGTGTTACTAGCTGAACTTACTGAATTCCTCTAAATCTATTCTGATATTTCTCTTCTGAGATAACCCTAACGATTATTGTGTTTGGTTTCAAAATATTTCTATTCCAAACACGTGGGTTATCTCAATAATATCTTCAATAGTGAGAAATTCTTTGGTTCTGTGCAATGAACCAAATCACTTCTAGCAAGTTAACTACCATCAATACATATAACAAGAAATATAAACATACTCCCACTATTCTTCAGATTCAAATATCGGTCTATAAGGTATTTCTTAAAACTGAAGAAACATAATGATGGCATTATTGAACTTGAAGTACCATCTCTAGGAAACATGTCTATATCTACGTATCGATCACTTAGACTTGTAAATTATGTGTTTCTTTTCCTAAATGAGAAGTCCTTAGAATAACTTATATACCTCTCTCCTTTAACAGTCACATTACTCGCCCTTTAAGTCAAATTCAAATTCATGTAGCTAAAATGCATAGTTATTCAGAATAACGAATTTGTTCTTTTTCAAAACAACATAATGTTATTCTCTATAGCAATTCTACTTTCGATTAATTGGTGATAATCTCATTACGGAGTGATTGTTCATTCAATTGTTCATAATATTGTTGAGCTAGTTAACAACCAAAAGACAAACAACTTCTCTAGAGGAAAGATATAGGGACTTGTATCCTAACTCTTTAATTACCACTTTTCATGGTTATTCACTCCCACTGATTTCACCATCCCATAATAATTTGACATTATCGATTTCAATACTATCATACTATGATTAGAATGATAAAATCTTGTACCCTTTCGGATTTTACTGAGTAGTCGGTGATCTGACCACTCTTCATTCTAAAATCCAATCATCTTTTATGTGCACCATATCTTCTAGACACATCCCCAGACAAGAAGATGTCTTGAACTCGAATTTTTTCAGTTCATAACTCTAATAAGTTTGATCTTTCATTACAAGAACTCGATTCAAAGATACATAGCAGTCTTTAAGGCTTCATTGCACCATTATATGGGTAAGCTAAAGGTATTTAACATACTTCTAACCATAACTTTAATGTACGATTACGACGTTGTGTCGTTTATCATATCACCTTAATCAGATCAGATAATTCTCACTTTCGTACATCTAATTTTCTTACAAACACAAAAATGTTCATATCATGGATGTCTATTATTTGAATATTACTTTCAGAATTAGATTTGCTCTTAATATAAGAAACATTTATAAAGGTGATAAATTCTTTCTCCACCGAAACACAAAGTGGTCAAAGCATACTGATATCCAAGTGGATATTTTTAAGAAACTATGCACTTCATGATATGGCACCTATACTAGTGTGCTTGTTTGTTCTTCATTAATACAAAACTCCACACCTTGAGATCAATAAGATCTAAAACTAAAATGATTCATATAACTATACTTTAGAGATAAACTCTAAATATTTGTCCCTTTAGAAATATGAGCTTTCATTCGTTGACTACACTATTTTCAAACTACAATGCAAAATTTAAATAACATAATAAAATTCTACATAAATTAAAAAACATAAGTAGTCCTAAAGTTGACCATCCAATTCGCTTAGGGAGCTTTAATGCAATGTTTTAAAAACCAGCCCAGACCGGCCGGTTCAACCGGAAAACCGGTGACCCAGTCTAAAAACTGGGTTGGTTCAACACCGACCCAGTAATTTTTTAAAAAACTGGCTTTTTTGCTTGAACCAGTTGACCCGGACGGTTGAACCAGAAACCCAAGTGAACCATCTGGTTTTTTTACTGGGTCTTTATGTATATATTTTAAAAAAATTGCATCTAGAAAGGTTTGAACCTAAAAACTTTGAGTAATGGACGTTTTTACCATCTAGGCTAGGTAGCTTTGGTTGTTTACTTTCATAAGTTTTTCTATTTATAATATATTATTTCTGTTTATAATAAACAATTTTTTAGTGGGTTATTTGGGTCAACCCACTGGTTGACCCGATTTGACCCAACCCAATGACTTTTCTGATTCAATGACCGGGCCGGTTTTTAAAACATTGCTTCAATGAGGTTGGTGTCGAAACATACAAAGGTTAAGCATTTTTTCTTCTCCATTTCGAAACACACCTCACATCCATGACAATCTTTATAAAATTATCCCATCTATTACAAAAGAAATATTTTATTGTCTAACTCCATCTATGAGCCTAGTTAACATAATTAGACTCGTTTACTTTGGATTTCTCTTTCACATTTCTTCATTTATTTCAAGCTTCTTGAATTGAGATGAATCAAATAATATTTTCGTTGTTTAAGCCTTGTCTCTTCTTAAATTACCATAATTAACATGAATATGAAATTAATCATAATAAAGATCTATGAAATTTTCAACGATAAAGGACTTATATAGATTCATCCTAAATACTTTAATTTTGCAGCTATATTTATAATTATGGCGATATATACGTTATGGAGTAGTTACATGTATAGGAACGAGTACATGTTATCTCCACATTCGTGGATCACTACTCCCACTAAATTCACCATTACTAAGAAATAAGCACAATTAATATTTGGAAGTCTAATATTGTACATATTGTTTGTAACTCATACTCATACGAACATAATGTTAAGTCTGTTTGACCTTTTCTAAAACTTAAGAAAAAAATCTTACATTCAAAGTATTGATATCTATTAGAGTAGTGAGTTTATAATCTTGCCTAACTATAATTTAGAATGATATACATCCTAGTTATTGATGAACAAGGAATATCAACATGATTTTACCTTTAGGCGAAAAATCATGATATACATAGCGTTCACTCAAGCAGTGAAAAGAAAACCCATTTTAATCATGACATATATAATGTTCACTCAAATAGTGAAGAGAAAATATTTAACCATAACTGGAACAAATGTATACCTTTAATGATGAACTAGCAGCATTATCACGATTTCACCTTTGGGTCAAAATCGTGACATACTATGTGTTCACTCAAAACATATGTTCTAAAATTGAGCATGTAGTATCATTACAATTTTACCTTTTGGTTGAAATTGCAACATACCAAGCGCTCTCACAAGCGATGAGTCTCTTCACTATGTGAACAAAGAGTATCATCATGGTCTCGCCTTTGGGCAAAAATCACAACATACCAAGCGTTCACTTAAAGATGAAGAGAAACTCATATATTATAATTCAAAACACAAGTATACTTTAATGATGAACTAGTAGTATCATCACAATTTTGCCTTTGGGCTAAAACCACAACATACTGAGTGTTCATTTACAACTTATGTTCTGATGTTGAGCAGGTAGTATCATCACAATTTGCCTTTGGGCTAAAATTGAAACATACCAAGTGCTCGTCTAAACTACAATTATCTTCACTACAATATGTGGGTGATCCCCGTAATCATAATTCAGGATAATGTATACTTAATAATAAACTAGTAGTATCATCACGGTTTCACCTTTGGGCTAAAACCATGACATACAAATTGTTCACTCACAATATATCCTGAGGTGGGGGGAACAAATTTAAATCAATTACATTATACATTTCATAATTATCAAAACTAACGACGCATCTTTGGACCAATCCCTAGTTAATAATTAAATAAGAAATGTAACTGATAAGTTCACTAATTCAATTAACTAGGTTATATATATAATAATATGAACTAAATATATAAGTTTATCGTTCACCATCGGTTGCTTTGGCCACCGCCATACTGGTTAAACTTATAACAGAACATAGTTCAACAGGATGACATATGCATGCAAGAATAAATATTAATATAAGTCAAGCAAAAGCATGTCAAATCAATCATATTATGATTCCAATAAATCAGACTCGAAAAATTGTTCAAAATGAGCTTTTGCGGCTCAAAATTTGACATCAAATGAGTCCGGAAAACATAAAAACCGATAGACAGTAAGTTGGTTCCAAAAATTTCAATTTCAGAAATTTAATTTTGGTTCTAATAAATTCGGTTCTAATCAGATTCAGTTTAGATTGGTACTAAGACCATTTCGGTTTTAATTAGACATGTGTTCTATTCTTATCTAATTAATTAGTTCGGTCCCAGCCTAGTCCAATATTCTAGTTTAGTTCCAATTATATAACCGGTTCTTAGATGATGGTTTAAGTAAATAGTTTTGAATCTAAGTTTGGAACCGGTTCAGAAAACAAGTTACAGATCTAGAAAATTTAGGCAATCTAGATCAGGTCAAACAAGTCCGGTTTGGGCCAAAATGATGGTGGATACATTCAGTATGGTCCGATTCACTTCAGTCAGGTCGGTTTGGATTAGTTAAATAAATAAATAACCTAGTACTATTTAGCCGGTCCAGTTCAACCCAATAAAAACGATTCAACTCAATTCTAAATCAATCATTACTTACTTGGGTCAACTCGGTCACTTAAAATTGGTCCTGTCAATTAAAACCCTAACACTGCCACTTAATCACTTTCTTCCCAAAAAATTAAAAAACTACAGCAGAAACCCTAGCCTAAACTACATTATCAACCTGCCGCCACCAATCACGACCATAGATTCGGCAGCTAGAAACCACACCAAAACACCGGCAGTAACTGGAAAACCTCAATAACTTTTCCAAAACAATGGAAAACCTTTAATCGCAAATCCAAAATCAAGACGGTGAAGCATCGTGAATAGTGGCGTGATCGTTTTACGTCTCTACCCATAAACCACCATTGAATTTGAGAGGTGAGTGCAAAACTGATGGAGGGTTTTAGGCACTAGAATTGGGTGAGAGTAAGAACCCTAATCACCCTTAATACTTATATATACTACCTATTCCATCATAGGTAGTGTTTGGGTGTTTTCCTACACAACTTAATAAGATAGTCCCAATAACTTACGGGCCTAAGAGATTGAGTTTACACAAAGCCCATGGTTTGTAAACTTATTAGATCATCATACTGAGTTATGTGGGCCACAAATTCTTACACTTGTCACCAAAGGGTAAGAAGGTTAGTGGAAGTAAAACAAGCACTTGTCACCAAAGGGTAAGAAGGTTAGTGGAAGTAGAACAAGTAGAAATTTGGGTACAGATATCTAGCCCATTCGTTTGCTAATGGTACATGACACAAATATATCATTATAATGGTGAGATATACAAAATCGAGATTTTCATGGTTTCTAAAGAATATGTGAGTGAACCACCAAGGGGGTGGCATAGTGGTAGAGCACTCACCTCACAAATAGGAGGTTGAGGGTTTGATTCCCCCTAGTGGCCAATCACATGTCAGAAATTATAGTATCTGATTAATTACTTTGACTTAGGTGGCAGTTGTGATCCGTGGCCAGTCCATGAGGATTAGTCGACTGCTCAAAGAGACTCGGATCAACTAATGAGATCAAAAAAAAAAAAAAAGAATATGTGAGTGCTATTAAACTTGTCTTTCACCATTATTTGAACATTTAGGATATGTAAGGAGATGGTTTAAGAATAATGCTAGATAAACATAAATGCTAAACATAATATGAAGGCATTTGACAACCACTTCAAAAAGCCTTCTAAAAACAAAAAGTAAAAGTGCTTTTGAGAAGTAAAAAATATGAAAAAATTTGTATGATAAACTACTGACTTATAAGTCTAAAAATATGATGAGTTATTAGTTGTTACACGGTATTCGAGGAGAAGCAACTTCTAAGAATTAGAAAAGCAAAAAGAAATTACTCTAAAAAAATAACTTTTTTATTTCTAGAAGTCACTTTGCAAAAAGATAATCATACAAACTTTTTTACTTCTTAAGTGCTTGTCAAACGCCCTCTAAAAAAAGTAGAAAGTATCTTGTTAAGTTGCACTACTTTATATCTTGCCTTCCTACTGTTAGCCGCTACTGGAGGGAGCTGGCGATGGAATTACTCGACAATGCGGTATTTGCTCTGTTTGGACAAGTTGACTAGCTTTCCCTCAATAAATAAACCTTGTAAAATTGAAGACAGTGAGGTATAGAAAGGAATAAACAGAAATTAATTCAGTCAAACAGTGGGGCCCTTTTATGGTGAATTAATGATGATAGACCAATAAAGTTTAGAGAGCAAATTATTTCACCTACATTTTCTATTTGTAAGAGCATAGCCTGGGCAAGCCTCAGAACTTCAAAGCTAATAAAAAGGCGTAGTGAGTGCAAGTCTGAGAACCTCAGAACTACTAGTTGGGGTGTTCTGTAAGGGTTAAGGGTATCTGTGGAAATCTTCCATGACGCAGAAGTTATCTGCGAGAAGGAGACCTCGCGGAACTTATCCGCAACAAATATCTTAAAAAATTCCTAAAAAAATAGTGTCATGGAAGTCTTCCATAAAAAATAAAAATAAATTCCTAAAAAAAAAGAAAAAAATGAGAATCGTAAAAATGTTACGCGAGAACTCTTAAAAAATTCCTAAAAAAATAGATCGCGAAAATCTTACGCGAGATTTCGCCCAATCCTATTGGCCCTGCGCAACATCAGAACCTTAATCCCAAATCAAATTTTAGTGGATTTGACGGGCGATGCTCTAACATCTACATTATTAGATCTAATTTACAGTACTATTCATGTTTCTAATACAAGATTTATTTGGCACCTCAAAGAAAAACCAGTCTTCTTTCAATCTCTTTCTACCCCATCATTTGATCATTTTTTTTCCAAAGTGTTTTAGGGTTTTTGTGAGTTACACTTAAGTCTCTTCTAATAGGTGAAGAAAGAGGACAAAAGAAGTGGACCAAGTGGAGGTGAAGGATGGTTTTTGGTTTGCTTTTTTGTTTGTCATACTTTCCCTTCATTTATTTCCTGAAAAAAATTGCAGGAGTTATCAGTTGGAAAGGTTTAATTTTTTCTTTTTACCATGAAAAAGCATTTGGTTGGTCAAATGGATAAGTAAAAAATGAAAAAAAGAAAGAAAAAAGGTGTATAGTATTTTACACAAATGTCCTTTTCGAAACATGTGGGACCCACTGATAGGTGAAAAGCATGGGATGGGAAAGAGGTTGAGGGGTACATATACTTGAGTGCCCTTGAATTGAGTGGTCTCCCATGTGAAAGCCAAAGCATCCTCCAAAACATTACCTTCTTTAGCTCTCTGCCCCTTCTCTCAACTTTTTTTTTTGGGTCTCTTGTCCTGTATTTATTTACATCCCATCACCAAACTACCCAAATTATTGCATTTCCAGTTACAATATTACCCCTACTAATGGACCCATGGGAGATAATGAAAGATTTTTTTTGACTGAATCTTGCTACCCAAAAGCTTCTGGCCTTCTGCCTTAGGTGAAAATTGTGTGCTGTTACTGTATATTACACAATCAAAAATAGGTAGAAGGAGCCGTTCGATTTGAAAATCTTAATTTCATTCTTTCCCGTTTTCACCCTTGTGAATTTGAGGAGAGGAATTGACAAATTTTTTTTTTTTAGAAGTGGGTAGGAATTGATAAGTCCAATGATTAATATATTCTTGCTTACCTAGCAAAAAAAAAAAAAAAATCCAATGATTCTTTTTACTTAAATTTCTTAATCGTGCAGTCTATAATGTATGTCGATGCGGATTTTCACCCCGTATGGTAACTCAAGGGTACTTAAAACTTTTTTTTAACCTTCCAATTCAACATTTTATGTCTGAGCTTTTAACTGTGCATTTGGAACCAAAATAAATTTTGGATTTTGGTTTGGGACAAGGACAATTGATGAGTAACTTCATCGGCATGATTAGGGAGTTAACTTGGTGGTCAATATCAGTTAGTCAGTCAAGTTTGGAATTGACCATTCTCAGATCAACACAACCGTGTCAGCAATGGGTAACATAACATTCACTCTACTGTTTGAGTTGTCTGTTGTGGTCTATGATCAGGATTATGTCTGAGGTCTCCATTCTAGATATGATCTGACTAGAGTCAAGAGCTTGAAACTCTTCTTTTTTTAAAACAAAAAACAAAAAAGCTTGAAACCCTAAAAAAAAAAGACACCCTTAAATTTACAAGGGGATCATATACATGTATTGTATCTGTTTTTTACGTTAATTGCGTATAAACAGAGCAAGATTTGCAATAAGTTAGGGTTAGGATTGATTTTTTGTTAGAGTAAATCACTCAGAAATACTCAACATTAGTTTCACTTTGAACGAGCGAGGGTCATCTCAAGATTGACAAATTAAAAATGTTCGACCCTAATTAACTTTGAGTCATTTAGTCATAGGTCAAGATAAAGTCGGATTAAATGAAATGGAAAAAGACACAATTATCCTAAAAAGAAGTACTTCAACCTCCTTTCATGATTAACTTTATACAAAGCAGTAAAAACGAATAAAGACAAAAAGATGTTGGCTTTTCAAAACAGTAAATACATTAATGCTAGAGTTACAGCAAATTCCTACAGAATTTGCTACGGAAGGCTAATCCGACAATTAATATGTTTCACATACCTTCGTGATTCGCATCATATCCTAAAGTGATATGAATCTCACCATAAATTGTACCTTTTGTACTAAATTCTGTGACTTTTTCTGTAACCTAGCACTGCCGAAGTAAATATGAACATCAAAGTGAACTCATCTACATGACCCTTTATACATAGAGATCAGTAATATATTTAACAATAGTACTCTTTGGACCGATGGGTTTATGAAAGTGGTGCTAGACGATTATATGGTAGGGTGGAATTCACTACTTTTTCCCTCCTAAAAGTATTTTGAAGGGATTTCCAACTTACATTAGTACTATAGGACCGACCATGACACATAAGCATCGGACATAGCTTTTGTAACTGTTGGAAACTTGGCTTTAACCGAGTTGTATTTGGATTAAATTAAGTGGGACCCACACATGTGTGGATCCATATGAGTTTACTCGTCAAAATAGTTTCCGGGTGAATGAGAAAAACTAATTAATCCCGAAGAGTCCCATGTGAATGAAACTAGTATGATGGTATCTGTTCATACTTAAATAGGTGTCTTTTAGGTTCTTACACCTTTTTAGATAGTTTGTCTCTTTCCAAGAGTCATGTAATCATCTAAAAATAGGTTTTGTTCCAGCCTTTTAGATAAAAATAAAATTCTTAGGGTGTACGTCTGTGTTCAAGAGAGAACAAATAAGTGTGATTCGTGTGTTTCCTTCATTGAAGTGCTTTACCGAAAGATTTTGATCGTTGTATCTGGGAGACTAATCGCCAATCGATACCGTAAGCACCAGTAGCGAGGGAAATATTGTCTTAAGGACATTGAATTTAATTCAAGCCTCTGGTCTTCTCCGCCTTTTATTTTTTTAACGTTTAAGGTTTTACAGATTTCTTCTTCGTTCAAGTTAGAGATTTTGATACAGTGAGAATAATAGTAACTTGGTCAGTCCAAATAGTACTACTCTATATTTAAAGCACAATATTTCTTTTAATAATTTCTGTTAATAATGGGTACATTATTGTTCAATTATAAGTACTAAGTACGAGTATAAGAGTGATGCCATTATCGACGTACAATCACAAATGAGTCAGAGTGCTTTTAGATTGTGTGTAGTCCTCCAACATTTCGTAACTCTATTTTGTTCATCTTCTTTTAATATAATGTACATTCTGTCTCTAACCTGACTATTAAAAATTACACTTTTTAAAGGATTATGGATTAACTTTGTAACTTTTAATGGTTATATTAAGAAGGAAGTTTACACTATCTTAAAAAGAAGGTGAACAAAATAGCACTCAACATTTCAATACATAAGTAACAAAGAAAAATATTCTGATAGAGTATTGTTAAATTGTGCACAATCATCCAACCTTTCAGTATAAATAAGTAAAGGCAAAGGTAGTAGGAACCTTAAATCTAATAATGTTGAATTAGAGATCCTTAGGTTTAGGGGTGGTAGGTGAATAGTGGGAAGAAAGAAAATAATCCCTTTATAGGTTTTAATAAGAGATTATTTTGTGTGATGGTCTAATCATCTCGACGATTATCAGATCATCTTAGCTAACACATCAATACATACTTTTTTTGTATTGTAGCGATGAATTGATGACCGTACTAAATCTTTTTGAAAATTGGTGATCATTTGATGATCGGCCATCGAATGACCACCCCGATTGTCAAATGCTCGCCCAACTATCAAACAATCGCTCCACCAACGATCTATTAACTAGTAGAAAGTTGTTTGGATTTGATGTTTATGGGATCCCACTAGCTTAAAGACAATTTAAAACTGAAAAAAAAAAAAAAAAACCAAAATAAAACTTAAAGAATGATAATGTAATTTATTAGTCCATACTTGTTACATGGGCCAGGGGTTTCAAGAATTAATTAGAATTAGAGAACTGCAATTAATAAAGTTAGTAATTAATGGAAGCAATAACTCCAACTATCATTAGTCCTCTATCTTCCACATGCTCTGAATGATTGTTTACTATTTGTTACAAGGAGCACATTACTCCATCAGCTCACTTTAGCAAATATCCTTACGGTCCTAGAGGAGATGAAGTTTTTGTTTTGTCTCAAAGGCATCTCAGACTCTGCGTTTGCAAGATCATATATATAAAGTCGGAGGTGGAGCCCACATATTTTCCAAACTTTTGCTATCGCTGTGCAACATCATGGATATCGTTGCACCTCTATATGAGCCCTTTGCCGAGTCCTAACCGAGCTAATTTGGTCCGAGAAGATAATCAAGGGCAATTTTAAAACTTGTAGTCCCACTAAAAATTGATTAAAAGTTAATGGTGAAAAGATTATCCTTATTGTATAAAGGATTGTTGATCTTGAATCTCAAATTTTGGACGAGGTTAAAAGGGTTATAATAGATTGATATTTTTATAAGGATAATCAAAAGAGTGGATCGAAATACATTCGTTATTTTTACATTGAGTGTACATTAGTTTGTGGGGCCTACCCAGAGATGAATTAAGGACTCATTTTAAGTGACGATATTCTCCCCATTATGTTGATCATTCTCACAAAAAATTAGCACATTCTAAAACTTTTAACCCCATCATCTGGTGATTGAAAATCACTGAAAATCAATGGTGTTTGAGTTATTCATTTTACCGTTAATTTCTGTCGTTTTCAATTGCCGGATGATGGGGTTAAAAGTTTTAGACTGTGCTAATTTTTTACGAAGATGATCAACATGATAAGGAGAATACCTTAAACTTAAAATGATCCCCTGATTCATTTCTAGGTGGATCCCATAAGCCAATGTACACTCAACTTAAAATGATCCCATCAACTCTCTAATCTAAATGGTAAAGAAATTAAGCATCCACATCATAAAATAGTCGTTAAATCGGCTCCATGTGAATTCCCAAGGTTTGGAAATTAGCTTTGTCAAGGGCTCCATAAGAGTAGCATGGCCAACATGGGCTTGCCTTAGTAGTTGGCACCTCTTCTACTCTGGGGGAGTCTTGGGATCGAATCTCGGAGTTAGGGTGCATTAGTTAGAATTTTTTTTTCCCACATATTTCTCTTGGGACTTGTCTTTAGCTGTTTGTTATTGAGAATAGCATCACCCAAAACTTAATATTTGGGGTTTTATCAACAAAAAAAAAAATTAATATTTGGGTGGTACTGTTCGGGTTTTCGTGTGCGTTGCCAACCTGTACCTATACTAAGTCCTATGCCACGTACAAATGTACACATGGCGGGTTCCATGAGATGCTTGTGATGGTGCATATTTGGACACTTGTGTTAGGGGTAATTTGGTAAACTTTCAAAAACGAAAGCAGATTTGATGGCTTTAGAAAGGACGACGTTCTAAAGGTGTTTCTACCGACCAGTGGTTGCCTCACTCACTTTCTCTCTCTCCCCTTCATTCACGCCACTTTCACTATAACACTTCACACTTTACTGTCCCCTCAGCCCTTTTACCAAAACCAAACAAAAAACACACCCATTCTTTATCTCACTATCTCCCATCTCTGTTTTTTCAGTCTCCAGCAGCTCTCTCTCTCTCTTCCTCTGATCAGTTATGGAAGAGATGTCTAAATTTTGCTTCTCCACAACCACCACCACCACCACAACTGCCACTTCCACCACCACCTTCACCACCACTACTACCACCACTACTACTACAATTACCCATTTCTCTACTCTTCTCCTCTCTGATTTCCTCTTCTTTTCTTCCTTCGTACTCTCTCACCCTCTCTACTTTTCTTACTTCATTTTCTTCTCTCCTTACCTTCTCAAACTCTTGTCATTTCTCTCCCCTCTCTTCATTACCACCTCCCTTCTCCTCCTCGCTCTTCTCACCGTCTCTCCGACTCTTATCGACCTCGAATTCTCCGAATCCAAGGCTGGGTTTCTTCTTAACACTTATAATACCGTTATAAACATTTTAAGGTCGAAACTCGACGATCAAACAGTCGAATTCCACCTCTTTGAGCAGCTTGAAGCATGTGTAGTAGTAGAAGAATACCCAGATGAAGTTTCACAAACTAAATTCAAAGGAACTCAAGTTGTTAAGTGCTTGAGTCGTGGAGATTTTGTCGACGTATTCGAAGAACTTCCTTACAATGTAGAAGGGAATTATAGCCCATATGGGTTCTTACAAGTAAGGGATATTGTATGTGATGAAGCATTGAGCCAGGAGGCCGTAGAAGAGAAGTATATTGATACAATCTGCACAGAGTCCGATAAAGATATTGGAGAAAACCAAGACACACCCTCAAGTGGTATGGGATCCGAAGCAGGAATTGAAGTTCATTCTGATAATGGTGGAGAGTATATGTTAAAGGAGACTGAGAATTCTAAGATATTGGACTCAGAATTAGAAGTTGGTGGGTCAATGAGGAAAGAGGATCCAGTGCCAGCTGAAGCTCATTATTGTTCTGATAATGGTGGTGATTTTACAACAAATGTGATGAGAAAAGATGATCCAATACCAACTGAAGTTTATTGTATTGATAATGGTGGAGAGTATAAATCAAATGTGACGGTGAATCCTAAGAGATTGGACTTGAAGTTCAAAGTTCCGGGGTCAATAAGGAAAGAGCATTTAGTACCAATTGAAGTTTGCTTTGATAATGGTGGAGAGTATACATCGAATGTGAAATTGGGCTCAAACCTCGAAGTTTGTGGATCAATGAGGAAAGAGAAGGAATGGAAAAGGACATTAGCATGTAAGCTCTACGAGGAGAGACAAACTGTTGATGGGAGCGAAGAAGGGATGGACTCACTTTGGGAGTCTTACGAGACGGATTTGGGCAAAATGAAGACAAAGAAGAAGGAAAAGACAACAAAGAAAGCTGAAATTGAATACTACGAAGATGATGAGGAAGAAGATGAAGAAATGGATGGACAAATATGTTGTTTACAAGCATTGAAGTTCTCAACGGGAAAGATGAATTTGGGAATGAGGAGGCCAAATCTAGTGAGGATTTCCAAGGCATTGAAAGGGATTGGATGGTTTCATGTGAGTCGACGCAGTAAAAAGGTGTAAAATTAGGTTAAATTTTTAGTTTTTTGTTTATCTCTTTGTGTTGTGTTAATTTGGCAAGAAAACAGTGTATTAATTTGTGGAAGATATCACTGGTAAATATGTTAATTACGTAGTCATATATAATTTTCTTTCTTAATGTTAATTCCCACTCCATGATCTTCAATTTTACTGTGTAGACTTATTAATCTTAATTATACTATACCCAACGATATATCATAGTTTTAAATATCCCGATATATCCCGATACGATACATGATACGTATCGTATCGCCAGAAAAAAGATACGATACCCAACGATATCTTTCATTTCAAAATATCGCGAGATTTTGCGATACGTATCGTAATATCTCAAAATATCTCAATATTTTGAGCATATCGTATCGCGATATTTCTGTTTAACTAAAAAATTGCACCCTCTATTGTTTTAAAAAATTAAGAAACCCCCTCTAAACACCTGTGTTTATAAAAAATTACGTTAGTGTTATAAAAAGGAACATCATGATTGCACCCAACTTACTCACACCCCATATCTAATTTTGCACCTTATATGTGTATCTTACGATACACGATATTCGATACGATATGTGTATCTTAAATTTGGGGTTTCGATACGCGATACGATATGCGATTTTAAAACTATGGTTTATTATATATTTTGATGAGAGTTTAATTAATTGGTAAATAATGAAAAAGTTACAAATAAAACTTCATTTATGCTTTTGATTATACAATTAGGTTTTAATTGATGAACAAATAAGGGGTTGTCAAGGTCTTCCATTGAACTACCTGGAACAGTAACCTAAATTAGTTGTTTCAGGTTGTGGTAGAAAAAGGTGGAACCAGAAAGAGGATAGTTTCATGTCCAATTGCTTCTTGGGTAATATGGTTCTAATTCTCAAATGTTTAATACACCACCAGCAGTACAACCATAGTTCATAGTTAACAAAATGAGTGTTTTGTTGATCTTATAAATCTATAATCATCTTTATATAAACTTGCGAAAGAAATTTGGTAAATTCCACCATACTACAAAATATTATTCAAGAAAAATCTTCAATTTTTTTTAAAACATAAAAAACAAATTGGATTTTTGTCAAGATCCATCAAAATTTGTCACTTAAAACTTCTGATTCAATACACCTCTAAATAAAAAGAGGTAGTTGTGAAAAAGTTCTCTTTTAATCTCATGCCACCAATATACGTTTTCAAGCGCAACACTCAATAATTTTTCGAAGCTAGGTTAGGAAAGAATTTATCTCTAACTATGTAGATTATTTTCATCGAAAATTACATCATTCTAAAACTTCTAATTGATTATATAAAAATTTTCAGTGATTTATTAGCTGCCTACTTTGTCCAACATTATAATGCGCTCAATGTTTGCCCAGCCCTAAATTTTTTAAGCCGTCTAAATTGTTTGTCATTGCGTCACAATAGACATTTCTATCCACCTTATATCTAGTCCATGTTTATTCTTACATTCTGCTTACACATGTATGTAAGCCCTCGTGGTTGTAAACATACTTCAATGACTGAGTTTTTGCTACAATGATCTTCTCATCATACTGGTCAACATTGACCATCGAATAATTGGCCATGTAGGCCCACATATCAGTGTAAGGCCCCGTTTAGTATTGCTTAATTTGGGGTTAAAAGTACTTTTATTTTAATTTTGAGTAAAAATTATGTTTGGTAAAATTAAAAAGAAGTGCTTAATTTAAAAATTTGGAGATTTTTACAGCAGCTTTTAGAAGCAGCCTAGAGGCTGCTTTTGAAAGCGGCTTTTAAGAGAAGCGCCGGATTCATGTGACGGTCTTTTTCACAATACCTACAGTACCCTCATCTTTTGTCCAAAATGACAAGCTATGCCCTTTAGCAACCAACACATTCTTGAACTCTTCCTCCATTTTCCCTTTCCTCTCAAACTCTCACTCTCAGTAAACTCTTGCTTTTCTCTTTCATTATATTTTCTAACGCTCCCAGCAATAAGAACGAAGCAGTGGATCAACCTCGAGCAACACACGAATTGAACCAAGCACTGGATTGACCACCATCACCACACGTTAAAGTAGGCATGCAGCTTCTCTCTCTTCTCTCTCTCCATTAGAGTTTTTTAATTCATTAGATTTAGGTTTGTCTAATTTACTGAACTATTTGGGGTTCAATTTGTTAGGTTAATAGATTTCTGCTGCAATTTATTTTTACCCAAATTTCATGTTTTGTGATGAATGAAGTAAGTGTATTGTTAGAATAGTTGTTTATTTCAGATTTTCCATGATAATCTTGAAAGTGTATTATTTTTAACTAATTTCAAAGCAATCAATTTCCCCCTTTGGTTAAATTGTTCTTGAATACACTCGTATTGCATACTTAAGACAATTGATAAGAGAGTATTACTCGATCCATCATATGTTGATGGGAGGAAAAATGCATTTGGAAGCATTTAATAGTTATTGGTGTTAGAGACTCCTACCCTCCATGGCTCCACCTATGTCATGAAAATCTCATCCCTCTTAACTAGATGTGCGGGGTGAAACTTTCTTTAACCTTGAAAGAACCTACGATTCACGAGTCAATTTTAACTCTATTAATGAAGTAGACTCTTCCACCGACATCTAAGGATTTTTCTTTTTCTTTTTTTTTTCTTTTTATGCAAATGTCAAGTTGGGATTCAATGAGAAGGGCTTTGGTAGTTCTTCTTCGTCTGATTACGCAACAAGCACTCTAAAACATTTGCATAGTGGACAGGCTGTTGTATTTGTAAATGGGAACACAACAATAGATGGACTAGCAAGTACTTAACAATAGGTGGGATTTGTTCATTAGTATGAGCACTAAATCCATCAATAACTAATATAACAAGCTATAACTAGTTTTATGATGTTCGAATCCTAAATAGAAATGAACCAGTCTATTCTAATTTAAACCTCTTTTATTAAGTCTATTCCCAATTAATGTCTATGTTATGGCAAAGTATTATAGATATAAAGCTGAGTTGGTCCACTGATATCCTTTTCTTTGGTTGTATTAGCCTTGTCTCACACAATGTCATAGTGCAACTGATGTAGTACAGAAGATGGAACTAAGGTTTGTATTATACTAGGGTTCAGTAAGGTGTATTTATGTTGAAATTTTAGATTACGAGTATTAGGTGTTTGGAGATTGGAACGAGATCAGTAAATAATACAATGTCTTCTGCTTCTTCTTCTTCTTTTCTTCTATCACTAAACGTCTGAGCCTACTAGGAAGGTCTAAATTGTCAAATGTCCCTACATGCATCTTTCTATTCACTATATTTGCCTTTTCCTTTCTATGAAGTTTTCTAAACTTTTTCATTTAGAAAGTTATGAATTAAATAGATATCAATTCAAACTCCAAAATATATACTATGCAGGTATGTATTTGCCTAATAACTTAATACTTTCTGTACATAATACTTTTTTTTATTTATACAAGGTAAGGAAAGAATAGGATTCATGGAGAGTCCTTCATGTTGATTCATCATTTAGAAACATTGATTTTTTCCTTTGATATTCATTTTGAAGTGGTAGCAATTGATTTGGTTAAGATATATATGTCTCCATAGGTGATAAGCACTCAAAACTGTAATATTTGACCCTTAAATAACATATTACTAAGCCTTAAAATTGTTAAAAAAGAGCTAATTGTGATCATTTTGTATTTTTATAGGGATTAAGTTTGGAAGTCCACAAAATGAGTCAAAAAGCATATGAATCAGCCCAAAGAGGAGAAATAAAAGAAAATTGGCTCACTTTACAACGTATGAGGCGGTTGGCAAAGATGGCTTGAGTGCTAGTTGTTCACGTAATAGGTCCTGGGTTCAAACTTTAGAAGCTGCAGATTTTTAATATTTTTGGAGTTTTTCTAAGAGCCTGAGAAGCACTGGATCAGAAACTGAGCAGCACTGGATCATTATCTTCTGGCAAATCTAAGATTCAGATTCAAATTCAAATTCAAATTCAAATTTAAATTCAAATTCAAATCTGCCTTATCCTATCTTTACACAAAATCCATAATTCAAATTCAAAATTTGAATTAGTCTTTTATCCTCCATCTGTTATCCTAACCGTCTATTTTAAAACCCTGATCAATTTGGGCCGTTCAACTGCTGATAATTTGTGAAGACCATTGGATCCTCCAGAATCATCTCAACCGTTGGTGCAGCCTCCAAAAAAACTATAAATAAAGGGCATTTCCATAAGTTGTAATCATTCCAGAAAACTAAGAGTTGTAGTACAGAGAGAGATAAATTGAGAGTTTATTTTCAGTTTTAGTTGTCATATATTTAATTCAGTAATGCAATTTTATTTCTGTTTTTCTTCCTTCCAAATCATGTCTGCCTAATTTATTTTCAAGAGAGGGATGAAGCCACCATGGCTGACATGTATTTAGTTTAGTATTTATTTTTCTTATATTTATGTTTTGTAACACCCCAAATTCTGGATCACGGGACATCTTCTTTAATAACCCAAAACTTACGGTGTTAAGTCGAAAAATAAACTAGTTTAGTCATCACAATAAATATATATAAAACAAGCACACTTAATTCATATAATTATTAGCAAACTTAAGATAAACACACCCATGGATAGTTATCACATGGTGAAATAGTTCATCACCAATATTTCAAGCTAGTAGGACAAAATAAAATATAGAAAATATAAGTTCTATAGTTTCAAACATCTAAACATAACATGAGACACGAAGCTTTAAATCATAACTCTTTTTAATCATCCTATTCCTGTGTATTCGGCACATCTCCATCATTTAAGAAATCTGTAGGATTATCAACAACAGTGAGAAAACTCAATAGGTTCATCTCCCTACCCCTAGTAGGGAGCGGCTAAACACTAAGCAATAAAACATCAAATAAGTAGTTAATAAAAATTCTCAAGTAAGAAATGCTTCGAATAACCACGAGGCGTATAATCATGAAAAATATAATCTTATACAAACTTT
>MVGT01004543.1:31729-47017 GCA_002174775.1 Macleaya cordata
AAAAATTAGTCCAAAACTTAAGCTTTCATGGATACCTAAATTAAGAACCATTATATGCTTAAAATCTTAAAATCATGATTAATACATATGATATACAATTTATAACATATAATGCGATCCAATAATAAAAACTTATCATGCATACATATATCTTAAGAGATGAATATTTTCATACAATTTTAAACGTAGTAATCGATAAAACATCTCACTAGAAATGGTTCAATGAGACCTACCTTTGATAGCTAGAAATTATCCAAGAGGGTGGTGATCTTCTCAAATTCTTCTTCTCTTAATTTTCCTTCCTCTCTTCCTATTTCTCTCTTCTCAATTCTCTCTTAACTTACACCATATTTTTCTTCACAAACTACCTCCTTATATAGGTGAAAATGGAATCTAAGGTGGTGGATGAAAATAAAAATTAATGGTGGTGGATTAGCCATTATAATGGTGGACTAGCCATTACTTAGTGGTGGTGGACTAGCCATTATAATGGTGGACTAGCCATTATAATGGTGGTAAATTTATTATTATTATTTATTTATCAATTTATTTTATTTTATTATATATATGTAGATAATTATTTTGTGACTTTAACTTAATTTCTAAAAACAAAAGAAAACATATGTATTTGTAGATATGTATTTAATAAGTATATTCTAATATATAGGTATACAAAAGATAAGTTTATCACATATTTATACATACACATATATATATATATATATACATTAATTATATAAGTAGTTAGTGAATAGTAAAATTACCTCTTGGCACACATGCAACAAAATAATACCTATGGGTCATTGGGTCAACAAAAATATAAGGGTTAAAAATTTTTTTTCGGGGTGTTACATCCTTCCCCCCTTAAAGGAATTTCGTCCCGAAATTCAGTACATACCTTCGAGTATAGCAGGATACTTCTCTCGAATCTCAGATTCGAGTTCCCAAGTCGCTTCTTCGACGTTGTGGTGCCTCCATAACACCTTAACTAATTTTATGGTTTTGGTACGTAGTACCTGCTCCTTAGTGTCCAAGATTTGAAGTGGTGTCTCCTCATAAGATGCATCATCGCGGACCTCTAGGTCTTTCCAGTCAAGTACATGTGTAGGGTCTGGTTCGTATTTCCTGAGCATTGAAACATGAAAGACATCGTGAACATTCCCCATCTGGACAGGCAAAGCAAGTTGGTAGGCAACTACACTGATGCGTTTGAGAATCTCAAATGGTCCGACGAATCTGGGTGCTAACTTTCCCTTGCTGCCAAAACGTGAAATACCCTTCCTGGGGTTCACCCGAAGAAAAACATGGTCGCCCACACTAAATGTTAAGGGCCTTCTTCGACCGTCTGCATAACTTTTCTGTCTGCTCTGAGCTGCTAACAGTCGTTGGCGTATAATCTGGATCTTTTCTGTTGTTTCCTGAACGTAGTCTGGACCCAACATTCTATGTTCTCCAACCTCAGCCCAACATACTGGCGATCTGCAGGGTCGACCATACAGTGCCTCGAAAGGTGCCATGCCAATACTTGCTTGGTGACTATTATTATACGAGAATTCCGCCAATGGAAGTTGATCATTCCATCCTCCTTTAAAGTCCAAAGCGCAAGCCCGTAACATATCTTCAAGGATCTGTATGACACGTTCTGATTGGCCGTCTGTCTGCGGGTGAAAAGCGGTGCTAAAAGATAAAGTCGTACCCATGGCTTTTTGGAAACTCTTCCAGAATTTGGATGTAAAGTGTGGGTCTCTGTCAGATACTATAGATAGAGGTACTCCATGGTGTCTTACCACTTCTCGAACATACAACTGACTTAAGGTGCCCAGAGTATCAATTTTTTTGATAGCTATGAAATGTGCTGATTTCGTCAGTCGATCGACGATAACCCACACTGTGTCACGCCCTTGTGCAGTTCGTGGTAGTCCGGATACGAAATCCATTGTGATGTGTTCCCACTTCCATTCAGCTACAGGTAAGGGTTGCAACAACCCTGAGGGTTTCCTATGGTCTATTTTAACTTGCTGACAAGTTAAGCATCTTGATACATACAAAGCCACATCCCTTTTCATGCCACTCCACCAGAATTGCCTTCGTAAATCCTGGTACATTTTTGATTCACCAGGATGAATTGAATATTTAGACTTGTGAGCTTCATCCATTACATCTTTCCTTAATTCACCTATATTGGGTACGCATAACCTTCCATGGAAACGAAGTCCACCATCTGCTTGTATAGTCCAACCTTTTGTTCCAGAGCTAGCATTGATCTTAGCACGGATGTCCTCGAGTCCAGAGTCAGTACGTTGAGCTTCAACGATCCTTTGTAATAGTACTGGTTGAGCCAAAACATTGAAGGCACAAACCTTTGCTTCCTTGTCTTCTAAATGTAATCCTTCAATTGCTTCATAAAGTTGCCTAGTGTGTACACCTGAATAAGCTAGAGATCCACAAGATTTCCTACTCAGTGCATCAGCAACAACGTTAGCCTTACCTGGATGGTAATGCAACGTGAATTCGTAATCTTTAAGAAATTCCATCCATCGACGCTGCCTCAGATTAAGATCTCTTTGTGTGAAGATATATCGTAGGCTCTTGTGGTCTGAATAGATTTCGAACTTCTCTCCGTAAAGATAATGCCGCCAAATCTTGAGTGAGAAGACAATGGCTGCCAATTCTAGGTCATGAGTTGGATAGTTCTGTTCGTGCACCTTCAGTTGTCTTGATGCGTAGGCAACAACTCGTCCTTGTTGTATAAGCACACAACCGAGTCCCTTCAAGGAAGCATCACTATAAATGATATACCCTATTCCACTCTCTGGGGTAATTAACACAGGTGCTGAAGTCAACTTTTCCTTCAACATTTGAAAGGATTCTTCACACTCCTCATTCCACACTAACTTCACGCCCTTCTTAGTCAACTTAGTCATTGGTGCTGCTAAGCAAGAAAAACCCTCTACAAATCTTCGGTAATAGCCAGCTAAACCAAGGAAGCTGCGAATTTTGAATACATTCTTTGGTCTTTCCCATTTCAGCACAGCTTCGATCTTAATATGGTCCACTCGAATACCATCTCTTGTCACGACATGACCCAAAAACTGAACCTACGATAGCCAGAAGTCACATGTACTTAGCTTTGCATACAACTGATGCCCTCTCAGTGTTTGTAGGGTGATTTTTAGATGTTCTGCATGCTCTTCATAAGTCTTTGAGTAAACCAAAATGTCGTCCACAAACACCACAACAAACTTGTCGAGGTATGGCCTGAACACACGATTCATCAGATCCATAAATGTTGTTGGAGCATTGGTGAGTCCGAAAGGCATCACAAAAAATTCGAAGAGTCCGTAACGAGTTCGAAATGCGTCTTCGAAATATCGTCCTCCCGTACCCGTAATTGGTGATATCCAGACCTTAAGTCGATCTTTGAAAAGTATTGTGCTCCTTTAAGCTGGTCAAATAGATCGTCAATCCTTAGTAGTGGGTACTTATTCTTAACTGTTACTTGATTTAGTCGTCGATAGTCGATGCACAAGCGGAGAGTTCCATCCTTCTTCTTAACAAAGAGAACAGGCGCACCCCAAGATGAGGTACTCTCTCTAATAAAACCACGTTCCTTTAATTCTAATAATTGTTTGTCCAGCTCCTTGAGTTCAACAGGTGCCATCCTGTACGGTGGCATGGAGATCGGTGTCGTCCCGGGAAGAAGTTCGATTATGAATTCCATCTCTCGTATTGGAGGTAATCCTGGTAACTCTTCAGGAAAGACATCCATGAATTCTTCGACCACCGGGATATGCTTAGTGATGGTATCGTTCTTATCATCACTTAGTTCTAGCTGAGCGAGGAAGCCTAAACTACAAAGGAGTTTCGACTTCTGGTGATGGTGTCCCAAAGAGGTGAGAAAGTTGAGTGGATTTCTCGCACCATCAAACTGAAATGTGACACCTTCTAAAGAAGAGAAGGTCACTCTCTTCTTAAAACAGTCAAATATAGCATGGTATGTTGCAAGCCAATCCATACCCAGGATGACATCAAAGGTTGTCATCCCTAAAAAGATCAGGTCCCCTACGAGTTCCTGATCGGCAATTCGAATAACTCAAGCTCGACATACACGATTCAAGCATACACTCCCTCTTAGGGTAGTCACATATAAAGATGATTTAAGAGGTTCGGACTCTAATCCTAATAATATAACATATTGAGTCGATATGAAAGAGTGTGTGGCACCGGGGTCAAATAAGATTTTTGCCCATGAATTAAACAAAAGAAGTGTACCTTCCACTACTGCATTATCCACGTCGTCATTAGTTTGGACTGCCGCAAATGCCCTTCCTTGTTGGTTGGGTTGTGTTGGCCTCTGTTGGTTCTGAGGTCGTTGTTGTTGCTGCTGTTGATTGGGCCTCGAATACTGGCCTCCTTGACCTTGTTGAGGTTGTTGTTGTCTAAGTCTAGGACAGTGTTTGCGGATGTGTCCAGCCTGACCACACTCGTAACATTTCTTCGGCTGGGAGTTATCCCCATTCTTATCTTGTGTATTCTGTCCCAGAGTTGGATTTGGCCTTTGTCGCTTGAAGGAATCCTTCCTATTGTTGTCTCTCTTCCTAGCATGGATTTTCTGGGATTCCTCATGCTCGCGCTCGACGACCAGTGCTCGTTCGACAATTCCCCCGAAACTAGTAAGTAGAAAAGGTGCAACTCTACTACGGATACCAGGCCTCAAGCCTTCTTGGAATTTGAAAGCCTTAAGTTCCTCTGTGGCGACGAGTTGTGGAGCATAGCGTGACAGTTCCTCAAATTTTGCTTCATATTCTGCTACCGTCATATTCCTCTGAGTGAGCTGTAGAAATTCTCCCATCTTGTTGTTCCGTGAGGCAAGTGGGAAGTACTTCTCTAAAAATATTTGCTTAAATGCTGGCCATGTCATTCCACGTACCTCTTTTGTGCGCTTAGTCAATGACCACCAATGATTGGCCTCCTCAGTGAGTAAGTACACAGCAAGGTCCACTCGAAGCATGTCATCCACACGTAAGAAGTCCATTCTCTTCTCCAAATCAGCTAACCAGTTCTCAGCCTCGAGGGGATTTGTAGTTCCTTTAAACTTTGGAGGGTCATAGCGATGAAATTCTCGGATTATAGTCATCGTCCGAGTTTCTTCACTTAGTTCAGGTGAAACAAGAGGCCCTGACCTAGTCTCACGTAAGGCCTCAGTCATTTCGCGGAGAGCTTGAGCTAAGGCATCATCTTGATTTGCACCCCTTGCCATATCCTACAAGGATACAGTTGTGAGTACAACCAAATGATAATTGGTTCAATGGTCTTCAAACACTTGATTGCACATCATGCAAAAGCTTATTTTATTTAGTACTAGAAGATCCATTATTTTAACACAACCACACAATATTATAACTATGATTAAAGCTAGTATATATATGAATGTGTATAGATCACTTTTCTAAAATCTCCTCAGATTTAAAGTTGTTAAGCCGATTTCGAACGTAACTAAAAGTCCTATTGTCATCCTCATAATCGATTTGATCTCGAAAAAGATTAAAGAATTCAATTGGGTCTTGTTCCTTGCCCAATTTTACCTTCAATTCAAGTGGTCGGCCACCAGTAATTTTCTTGACAGAAGTAATCTCCGTCAAATTTCTATCAGGAATCCAGAAGCTAATAGATCAATTATATTTGGATGGATAAAAATTCCTCGTTCTAAGATAGGTGGTTCTTAAATCTAACTACTTTGATCCCCACTTAGGATTTAGGCATTGGGAGTCACGGGTATCCACCGAGTCAACCACGCCACATGTTCTAATTCCCATCGGTAGGCTGAGTCTCGACATTGAGGGTTAAATTCCTAGAGTTAGCAAGTAGAGAGAATTGCTCGTCCTCTATTATACTTGCTTATATACAAAAATAAGCAAACAAGTCAAGAAATCAAGTGAAACACATACAAAATTCAGTGTTAGGTTTTAGTATATAAAAATCAGGCAAACAGCAAGCAAGCATAGCAAGACTCATCCTATAGGACCACTTAAATCTAATACCATTGCTCTGATACCAAGTTGTAACACTCCAAATTCTGGATCACGGGCCATCTTCTTTAATAACCTAGAACTTACGGTGTTAAGTCAAAAAATAAACTAGTTTAGTCGTCACAATAAATATATATAAAACAAGCACACTTAATTCATATAATTATTAGCAAACTTAAGATAAACATACCCATAGATAGTTATCACATGGTGAAATAGTTCAATGAGACCTACTTTTGATAGCTAGAAATTATCCAAGAGGGTGGTGATCTTCTCAAATTCTTCTTCCCTTAACTTTCCTTCCTCTCTTCCTATTTCTCTCTTCTCAATTCTCTCTTAACTTACACAATATTTATCTTCACAAACTACCTCCTTATATAGGTGAAAATAGAATCTAAGGTGGTGGATGAAAATAAAAATTAATGGTGGTGGATTAGCCATTATAATGGTGGACTAGGCATCATTTAGTGGTGGTGGACTAGCCATCATACTTAGTGGTAGTGGACTAGCCATTATAATGGTGGTATATTTATTATTATTATTTATTTATTTATTTATTCAATTTATTTTATTTTATTATATATATGTAGATAATTATTTTGTGACTTTAACTTAATTTATAAAAAAAAAAGAAAACATATGCATTTGTAGATATGTATTTAATAAGTATATTCTAATATATAGGTATACATGTAGATAAGTTCATTACATATTTATACATACTTATATGCATACACACACATATATATAGATATATATATATATATACCTTAATTCTTTAAGTGGTTATTGAATAGTAAAATTACCTATTGGCATACATGCAATAAAATAATGCCTATAGGTCATTGGGTCAACAAAAATTTAAGGGTTAAAATTTTTTTTGGGGTGTTACATGTTTTCCTCTAGAGAGACTTCTATGAAGATCTCAATGATCAACGTCTCCTAATGGAACGTTGGGATAATCATAAATCTTTGTCTATAAAGTTTATATTCCTTTTCTTCAGTTTTTAATTGATAAAAATAAGGAAAGTATTCTTTGTGATTGCCTTTCAGGTAATACAAAGAATGCATGTTCTTACTTACATTAGAATAATAAAGAAATCATGAACGAAACATAGATAGAAAGTAAAATAATACTAAATTATTTACGTGGATCTATGGTGGTGGATTCCATTCTCTTGAGAATCCATCCCATATTATTCCTAAATTATCAGTCTAGTTTAGTTTATTTATTTATTTCAACAATCTCAAAATTATTCTCAATTAATCATTTTTTTTATTCCATTAGTTTAATCTGAAATTAATTTCTTATCAGCCGTTCTCTACTTGTTTTAGTTCGATCCTCATTGACCACTATACTAGTCTTAGTTTAGTAATTTTTGCAGGTTTTTGTATTGGGGTGAGATCGCACAACGACAAAGTAATCTCAAGATTTTACACCTTTCAATAGGTTTTTATCTTATTTTGTTTAATAATATATCCAAATTGGTTGTGTTAGATGCATTAACCGTGGTTTCATTGTTCATTATCATAGTTAGGTTCATCTAAAATTACATTTGTATTAATTTTGAAGTCCCTTCTAATATAACTTATTGCCATTGTTTTTAGGTTTTCAAAAGAGATCCATGAAGTACAAGTAGGAGAAACATAGGATTTCTTGCCCGAAAAAAAAAAAGAAATAGAGGATTTATGAGAAGGGCAAAAGAAGAAAGAGGAGTTATAATGTATTTATTTTATGAATCTTTTTTTTGTATTAATTTTTGAAAGTTTTGTATTTTTTTGTACACCTTTGTAAAAATATACTATTTAATATAAGATTTATTTAATAGTGAAATAACAAATTTCTTTTTAATAATTAGGTACAGAAACATAGAAAAAAGCTAAAAACAAATATAGCAATAATAATGAAAATAGTAATAATAGTGACACTGAAGTTGGGGTTTTGTTAAGTGAAGGTTGAAATATTTTTAACATCATGTACATTTTAGTCATTAACCATAGTCACAACACTTTTACACAAAAAATTATCAAACACTGTAATTCTGCTTTTGAAACTCACATCATTTTTAAAAGTATAGTTTACCAAACACTCAGTTGCTTTACTTCACAACTGATTATTCCCACAGCGCGACAGAAAGTACTTTTTTCAGAAGTCACAACAATACCAAACTGGGCCTAAATAGATTGTAACAGTAAAGCTAAAAGTTAAGGGCAAGTCCAGTGGGAGGGATTGGACTTGTTGATCAACAAGTTCCCTCCCTTAGTGAAGTCCCTAAACATCTAAAAATGGATCACTTTTCACTGGAATAGGATCCTTAGGGGAGAGGTTAATGGATGAGCAAGGCGTTTATCCATTGAGGTATTGCTCATTGAATAAGCGTCACGCTCAACCATTCAATGCCACTTTATTTTTTAATTCCTGTTTATTATGAAAATTACTTATTTGTCTTCCTTTTCTTATTTTTTTTTCTTTAAAAGAGATAATAAATTCACAATATTGGGCTGAAAACCCTCCTTTTATAACGGTTTCATGGAGAGGACAATCATTTTTTGTTTTATAAGCCTAATCCCTACTTTTTAGCATTTTGTAAGCAAAGGAGTTAGTTCTTTCTTTTATTTTAAAATTGTAAAATTTTGGTACCTAAACTACCCTTCCCTTTACTAAAAAGGTGGACTTCTAACTGTTTTTACTTGTGAGGATCGATGATGTGGCAGAGAGAGAAAATAATATTTTTAAAATTCAAAAGGCTATAACTTTTAATTTACAAATCAGATTTTAACAAAATTTATATTTTTAAAAGCATTTTTCAAGATCTCCAAAATGAGACCGGACAACAATATCAAATTCAAAAAGTAAAAAAAACCTTTGTAACTCGAATATGTACACAAGTTGCATAATAAAAAAACTCAGAAATTATGCAAGTTGTAATTTGCATAGGTTATTTTGCATACTTTTGAGCATCTGCACTTTTCTAAGCCTATATATAAACAATTTACATAATAAAAATAACCCAGAAATTGCATTTGCATAGTTAAAAACCTATACAAATTATAATTTGCATATGCAAGTTTTGTATACTTTGAGCATTTGCATATTTGTTAGCCTCTATACAAAAAGATTGCATAGTAAAAAATAAAAAAACTGCATTTTTATAATAAAAAAACCTATGCAAGTTGTAATTTGCATATAATCTGGGTTTTTATAGCTTCGTAAATGAAGTTTTTTTTTTTAGAATTTGGTATTCATGTCTGATCTTGTTTTAAAGATCTTGAAAAATGCTTTACAACGGTATAAATTTTGTTCAAATCCGATTTATATTATGTTTAAATTCATTAATTGGGGTTTGTTAACAAACACCGTTGTTATTCAGCTTATGGTTTTTTCGTCTTTTTGCATCGTGCTAACGTATGCCGTCGAGGACTATCCTTGCATAAAGAAAAATGCTATCCTCCACGTTAATTTTTTTCCATGCAAGAGCATCCAACTCATTTTTGGAATAAATTTTATCTCTCTTTTTTTTCTCACGTTATATTTCCTCTCTCTATTTTGTATTTCTTTAAAGGGATTAGCACTTGGATAATCTCTCTCCAAAAGGGCATAAGAGATCCATTTCCACACAGGGGCACCGCACGTGGACAAAGTTTTTTTTTTTTTGTTAAAATCCCTCCCTCTCTCTCTAGGTTTCGTGTCGGTGCTCGTCGTGGTGGGAAAACGAAAAGAAAATCAAATAACATAAAAAAAAGTTGAGATGTCATTCCTTGAAGATTTCCAAACCAGTAAGTTCCCTCTTAAATTCTTACAATTTAACCATTCGATTCTTTCATTTCATCTGAATTCCTTTATTTGCTCAATCTCTTCAATAAAAAACGAACCAAATTCAATTCGATTAACTCCAAAATCAAAATATTGAATCGAATTCACTTCTCTTACTTAACAATTTTCATCAACACCCCTATCCTTTCAGAACCCTAACTATCGATAAATACCTAGGGTTATTGAGGTTTGTGAAGTTTAATCTTAACTATGTAGGACGGTAGCTTACCACCATGCTTGCTGTTTCCATTGATGCATTTGATGGAAAAATTCAAAAGACAAATTTACCTTCTTTTTTTTTTTTCCAAATTTTAGAAGTAATTAAGTTCAGACTGTGTTATTTCCAAGAAAGTAGGACTAACAGACCAAACCCCTCCCCTCAAAAAAAAAAAAAAAAAAAGACCAAAACCCTAAACCCTTTGGGCACCCAAAAAACATATGTCAATCTATAATAATCAGCGGGCAGCACATGTATCCGGCAAATTTGCACTAATCTGATGTTTTTTTTGTTGGTTGGTATATATTGAAAAGAACTCAAAAAACTAATGTACAATCTTCAAACTGTTAAGTAGGGAAGGTTGTACAATGTAACTTTTCCAAAAGATATGGATTAAAGACCAGAAAGAAATTGGAAGCACCGAAGTCCCGCATTGCTTTATAAAATAGAGATATAGATATATATGTGAAGACTCAAACCTACTCGCCAAGCACCTCCGTAATACCTGTGAACCTGTGAAACTATTTTTAGTACCAACCCCCCCTTTTTTTTCAATGAAAGTATTCATACTTCCATCCCATGGGATTGTTGTTCCACAAGTGACATTGCTTTAGCTGTTTACTAGACAAATTTTTGATAATTTTGACCGTATGCGTACTTTGACTTTATGATAAACTAGTTATGCAATTTTGTTTTTATCTTCAATGGTTTCCTTTCCCAATTTTGGTGCGTCTTTGATTTTTTACTAGTGATGAAAAAATCTTATTGGTTATTGATTATCTGTTTAACAAAGAGGTGTTTAGGATTCATTACATAGTGTCTTACCTTTCTGACATATTAACCTTTTGCCCCTTTGTTCAGGTTTAGAATCATTGCCAACTATGCTGCAGAGAAAATATGCATTGATGCGCGATTTAGATAAAAGTTTACAAGGTATTTCCTTATTGAAATGTTTCAATATTTGCTAGTGTTTACAAATCAGCTACTTCTGTTTTGACCCTTCAGTATCTGGGCTGCAATAAGAGATATCTAGTTATGAGATCTGAAAACACTCCACTCGTGTTTCTTGACTTGGCTCTCCTTTTGGCTTTTGAAAATTACATCATTTTGATTTTCTACGTGACTCATACATGTCTCTCTTGGCCTCCAATTAGCTTGGAAGTGTTGAGAAAATTTGGTTAGAAATGACGAGATCAAAACTATGCTTATCGTGATGCTGGTGAATGCAGGTTAATATCTCGTTTCGACCGAATGAATCAATTAGTTGAAAAACCGAGATATTCTAAGCGAAGCATATCCATACATTCTGAGACAATACATGAATAGTGCCTAAACATTCTGATACAAACAGAAAAGGTTTTGGTCCAAAACGTTCGAAATTATGGATCATGGGTGAATTTTTTATAAGATCTTGCTCACTCAAGTATGAGTCTTCAAAAATAGTTGTTCTCCAACAACCTTTGAAACATGGACAGGGACAAGTACCCGGTGACTTCTTCAAGTACAAAAATGACAAATTGATTTCTAAAAATCCATTATGACGAGCTGTCAATACACTTTTGTCCATTTGTTAGAAGGTTTCTCTTTTAAAATACTATTGTTCACATTCAGATTCTAATAATTAGATAAGCTGATATGCATTTAGATCATATGAATCATATATTGAAAGTAACTGAAAGAAAAACTGATTCGTCCTGAAAAGTGCATGGTTGTGTTGAGAATTTTAAAAGAAGAAAAGTGTATTGTTGTGTTTCTGCATGTGAAGAAGGTTCCATGTCCAATATGGCAAAAATTAGAAAATGATGTTGTACTGGTTTCCTAACCAATAAAACTTGTAAAAGCTTTCACTTTTCTGTGATTACTGTGTTAATAAGACTATAAGAGAACTTTCGGATTTGCGTATTTTTGGTTTCAATTAGATAATTTCTTGTTTGAAGCATCATCTGGAAGGATGATAGTGATGCAAGACTTGCAAACGAATCCTGTTATTTCCGAGTGTATGAAATTGCGTCTCAGCTGATGAGCCTTTTTGTGCTCTGAACTCATCTTGGATGTCCTCTTCTCAATAATCAAGCTTTTTGAGACTTCTAATCCTGCTGTTTATTAACTCTAAGTTAAAGAATCAATTGAACAATCTCGAAATCTCTAACTTGTAATACCATTTTAATAGGCTTAGAAGATTCAGAATAAGACTTTTCTCGTGTAGATAATATCATCTACATGGAGATCATCTTCTGGTCTTCACAAAAATCACTATTTGCATTTTTATGTTGTTCCAATGGCCATGTATAATTTTAGATGTCACCAATCCTGAGTCAATGGATCACAAATATTAAATATATGTGTATGTATGTGCATTAGTGAACTCAATGACCCAAGAGGAGAAGAAAATGTTAATCCTTTCAGACAACATGCAGTGGGACACCAAGCCTAATGCAATTGGAAGAGGTGAAAGGGGTATAGTGGATTTTACCACTTGAAAATGCTAAATATTTAAAAGTTTAGAAGAGAATCAACCTCATGTGTAGACATTGATTCTGTAAGGTGCTAGACAGTTGATTTGTGGATGTGCTAATCTTTTCTTCTTGGTTCTGGTTTTTAAAGATCTATATTATTACATGCACAAAAGTGCATGTGTGTGCAGCAGTTGTCACACACATTCGCAAATTCTTGCATGTGCATTCGAACTTTGAGCATAATCTATGTCTTTTATGAGTTTTTATAGCTTGCAAACTTGTCTGCTTTGGAGCAGTTTTTTCAGGCAAACTATGTTCTATTGTTAATATAAACAGAAAGCCAGCGGCAAAATGAACAACGTTGTGAACACGAAATAGAAGACATTGAGCGGGGTGTTAAGTCTGGGAATATCACACCAGATACTTCGCTCATCAGATTCTCAGATGAAGCCCTTGATGAGCAAAAGCACTGCATCAGGATCACTGATGAAAAGGTTGCCCTGGCTATTCAGGCCTATGATTTGGTATGCAGTGTGGAAACTCCATCTCTCTATACATCAACTTCTACTTTGCTTTAAATTCAGCAATTGTATATAGGAGTTGTGCTTATTTTTCGGCAGTGCTTGTCACTGGAGTTCAATGTATTGTTATTGCAGAGGGAAACTTCGTGCACTATCTAGGTACAGTCCAGAAGATCTGTGTTGTTACTTTTTTTTTTTTTTTTTTTTTTATCAGTAGATCTATACTGTTAATAGAACTGTTGAATATGCTCTACATAAAATTCTCCTTCCTGATTAAGTTGTTTGGCGTAGACTTATAGTAATGTGCAACCTGGTTGCAATTTACTTAGGATCCATGAACATCATCAATGTCTTATACCAATACTGTGGTCTGCAACATGGAATCTATTCTGCCACCTTGAGCCATATCTTCGGTAAAAGGATGTACCTTAAGATCTTAATTACTACTTCCATCCACATTTTAGAACCTTCAACTTTTGCCAGTGTGTTCCGTCTCAACTGTCCCGTCACTAGGTTTTTTTTGTCTTTCCCAATAATATCTCAGTCACGTATTTATTTATTCTTATTTTATCTCCTTTTGGATCCATCCCTGAATTCTCCTTTTGGGTCCATCCCTGAATATTTTATTTTTTGCTGCTATAGACCAGAAAGCAGTTTAGCTGTTTTTGTGGTGTTGTTTGTAATGTTCCGTATGCTAATGATGTTGTAATAGCTTGTTGTATAGAACATCTTCTATTTTGAAGATAAATGATTTTATACCCTTATGGTCTATAACACAACTACACAAGTAGTAGCAGTTCTGGGATGGTTAAATGCCCTTAGTTCCATAATTGATCCTTACATAGGTATGACAGCATCATGCTGGATTTGCGGATATTCATTGGCAGAAATATGATAACAAGACATCTTCACAAAAAGTATTATTTGTGAACTGGTGTTTATTTCTTGAGGACTCTGATAGCATGTGACATGTCTAAATGTGGTGCTCACCCACTATTTTTCTCTTAATCAGTTTGCTGCTGCGTTATTATAGACTAAATTAATATGAATTTGAGTTGTATCGTTGTCAAGTATCTAGGGCAACATTCTTTCATGCGCTTGATTAATTACTCCTAGTAGAGTGGAATGGAGAATGAAAAAGGTTTCATGTAGCTAACCCCTTGGCCTTCGAAGGTTCAATCTAGTCAATGCAGATACACGGATGAGTTTTGCATATGGGAGGTTAGATAGATGATATCCCGGTAGAATTTTTGCCTTGTTATATGGAAGTTAACATTCACTATGAGTGGTGATTTACTGGTTATTTTATCAGCATTGTAAATACCATTTTAAGTGGTGTTCATGTGCTGTTTGGAGCTTGGAAGAATCTGGTGTTTATGAGGTTTAATATCATGTCATGAGACCCAACCCTGTAGAAAGAGCCTTTGATTTCATTGGTTGTATGAACTTGATTCAGAATTTGACAACCTCAAATAAAACCACTCTGATAAACAAGGTAATGAACTATCAAATCTTTTCCAATTGTTGGACAAGGTTGCAATACGAATCCCTGTTTGATTAAAATGTACATTTCCAAAAGTATTTTGATTGGCAAGATCTAAAAGTCGATATGGTGTCTTATTCTTCGAGTTGTCTCCACATCATGGGAAGGCAGAAGTGAGGTGGGATGTAGGGTACTGGCATGACCTGCTTAATGTGGACATTCAGTAAGGGATTTTACAGTTATTATTGTTCCAGGTGATATATTTACTATTCTTTCGGAGTGAAGGTCATCACACAACTGTATAGAATTGGTCATTTGTCATATTTAGCTGACCTTTTTATTGGTTGGCACATGGCATTCTCTGGTTATGAATGTCCTACAGTAATATCCACTATCTACTTTAGTTTGTACTGGCACCTTAATGGAATAGTGTGAAGTCAGAACTATCAACTATCTCAAGGTTTTTGGGTAACCTCAAAGTAGGGCTCAGCGGTTGTTGCCATTTCTTCTATCTTTTGAGTGCGGACTATTTATTTCCGAAAAGTGAATTGTGTCCTCTAATGAGGTACATAATCATGCCACAGGTGGATGAACATATTCAACAACTTGATCAATATTTGAGGAAATTTGATGAAGAGCTCAGACGAGGTACTTCTTTCCTCATTTGCCTTTTGATTTGTTTTTAAACTGTGGGTTACATTCACCCTCTTGCTGTACAATGTTCCTGCTATGACAATTACGGGCTTGATTACTTGGCTTCTCTAATCT